>VXBW01005586.1:391329-442159 GCA_013400375.1 Thinocorus orbignyianus | reverse complement strand
GAGCGCTGGCCGGCCCGGGTACCGCCGCGCCTCCCCGGCTGCTGGTGTCCCCCTCTCGCTTCTGGCTGCCTTCCTCGCTTGAGTTTCGCCGGTTTTCCTTTTCCTTTCGAAGGAGCTTTGCGCGGGGAGGTGGGATGGGATGGAAGATGAAGACCGCGCTGTCGGTGCCAGCCTCGGGCCGGTGCGCTCCCGGGAAGGGCAGCGAGCGCTGGAGTTATCCTCAGTCACATGGGGTTTAGGTACTAAACAGCCCAGATGCTCGTATGTGGCCATCGCTACTGTGACACGGGTGCGCGCTTGGTGATTTCCACTGGAAACCCCACGGAAGGGGGCCTAAAATGCCTCAGAAACACAGACCCCGGTCTCCAGAGTAGCATTAGCTTCTGAAACGCATTGCTTGAGGCATCACTCCCCTCCTCTCCATCAGGGGAGCAGCACAAAAGGGCTGCAGACTGTTACCGCGCTACTGTAAGAGTATTTTCTCTTCCCTTTACATACTCGTATGTAAGAACTTGGCTGATAGGCGTGGGCAGCAAGTTGTTAGTGGATAGAGAGACGTCCATGGGCTTTTTTGAATCACTAGCCATTTATGAGTCACTTATTAGCCATTTTTATATTAAGATCCCTTTGGAGAGTGTATGTGTCCTGCTTAGATGATTAAGCATAGTGTTACTGTGAATCATGTCATTCAGATAAAATTTTTCACTTTCTACTTTTTCCGGCTACACAGTTTGTGAAATGGACTAAAAAGCTGAAAGAGGGAAAGTTGTAAGTGAAATGTTATCACTCATCAAAGTTTACCCCACGCCAGTGCCTGAGCACAGGGCTCTGTCCCTGCATAAAACGGGAAACAATTCTGCAACTTTTCCCATGGAGTTAGTGACCGTGTCTGTCTTCTGGGAGGCCTTGCACACTGGAGTGGAGAGAGCGCTAGAACGGCCTTGGAGGCAGCAGCCAGGTCATGCTTCCCAGCTATCTGTGCACCAAACAGGAGTTGTTTTCAGTGCCTCACTAGATTCGCAGTGCTTTTGCAGTCGGCTTTGAAGGTCTTCATAAAGCATTTCCAAGTTTCTGACATGTGAAAGCTTGGTAGAAGCTTACTTTTCTCTCCTGGCTTCCCATGAAGGTTGTACGTGCTGTCAGCCCTTGTCAATTCCTCAAGTGTCTTTACAACTCCTGCTGGCAGATTTGCAGTGTCTTGCCCTCTGGGCACATAGAGACCACAGTCTGGCCCATTGTCAAACAGGACATGAAGCTGATGAAGTTTTGGTGGAAATGTTCTAAAAACTGTCTTGGTTTGGGCTCTGCCCAGACGCCGTGCTAAGTAGTTGTCCCCTAAGAGAGTATATTTAAATCTGTATACCAGCTGAATTGTTGTATTCTCTAATTGCATCTTAAAATATTATAAATTAAGTTCTATTAGAATTATATTTTTCTCTGCTGTAAGAATGCAACAAAACCCCAGAGGGATGAGACTGATGAAGCAAATCTGCATTTGATGGTCTAGTTCCCTTAAGGAAAGTGTTTTTCTAAGGTGTTGCTGACGGATCTTATATTGCTATAGTATTTTATAAAGACTTCAGTTGTGGGGCAGCAAAAATTGTCTGCCACTTCTGTGAGTCTGACTTCCTGTTGACTGATGAAACATACTGGTGCTGGATTTCATCAGGGCTTTTGATTCGATATCTGAGGCAAATGCACTCAGATCTTTTAAAGATACTGAAGTTAAGATCTGAAGACACCAGGCCAAATTCTGGTTTCAGTTATACTGCTCAGTGGGAGCGCTTAGGGGCTTCCAGATGTTATGTTTTGTTCACCAGCAGGCACAGTGGTTCTGATGTCTGGGTTGCTTGCTGTGTTGAGTAGCTACGGCTCTGGGAAACTTAATGAAGTTGCCATCTTTTGACCACACTTTTTTGGGTTGCCAGTAATGTTGCCTTTGAAAGGCAAATTTTTATAAAATATCTTATGCTGAGGACTCATGCTGGGGTACGAAGCTTTTGTCTTAGGGTTAAACCTTTTCTAGCTCCATCAACAAAGAATTAGCAGAATTAACCATTGTGTTTTGGCTAACAGATGAAGATGCCTTGGCAGCCGTGACCTGGGTTGCTGGTTGTCAGTAGCCAGGGTTGGGGCTGTCGTGTGGAGCTGTGATGTTTTGTACTGGGCAGTGACTGGTGTCTCTGGGCCAGCAGGTCTCTTGAGGTGTGCTTTCTGGGGAAGCTCTTTTGCCCCATGTGCCTGGCACACGGGGGATGCTGGGGTGGCAGAGCCTTTGCAGTAAGGCTGTTGCGTCGCTATTGTTGGAAATAATAGGACCTGAAATTTCTTGCTGAACTTCTACTGACTTTTTTGTATGAGAAGTGAATATTCTTGCAAAAGAAAAGATCTGGAGTATTCAGTGAAGCGTGTTGGTTCTCATCGCATCTTCCTCTGGATGTATCAGCACCTTGTATTCCAGTTACACAGAATCTGACTGTAGCGTCCTGAAAGTTGGCACAGCTGCAAATACTTGGCTGCTACAAAGTAGGGGAAGTGTGAAGGTACAGAGAAGTGTAAAGAATTAAGGCTCCTGGTACTGCTTTGGTGTATCTCCTGTATTGAATTGCAGCTGGGCCTCTGCCAGCAGGATTTGTAACAGCACCTGCTGTTACCTGTCTTAGCAATTTGGTAAGAGCCTCGGGATCAAATGCCTGTTTGACATTAGCTGTCTTAGAGAAAGGTGGAGTCTTGTGTCTTTTAGCTCTTTAGTGTCTTCAAATCTATTGCTTTTTCTTTTGTGTACTTCACCTTCCCTTTGCTCATATTTATTCATTTAAGATGGGGAAAACGGTTGCTCGTATCCACCACAAAAATCTGCTTGTAGAAAGAAAAAGTGTCAGTGTAATCAGGGAAAAGGGGATGTTTGTCATTTGGTGGTGTATTGTGTAAGAGTGGAACTTCTGTAGCGCCTTGAAAGATAGAAAGTAGAAGCAAAGGCTGAGGGTGGAATGTATGTGTGCATCTCGTTGGTAAGGGGTAGGAGCTGCTGTGTTTTGGCACAAGTAACACGTGCTGCATTAATTACCCAACCCTTCAGCAGGTGTGACAGTGCTTCAGGTTCTTTCTGTAAGTGCCTGGTTAAACTTTTGTGTAGAAAAGGCAATTCACCAGGCTGGTCAGTGAAATAGATCGGTATTTATCCAGGAGGTAAATAATTTAGTGCATTTTGAAACTTTGTTGTGAAATTCTTTGTCTCTTCTAATGGAAAAGGCTTGTTTGGAAGTTGCTTTGTGAGCGCTTGCTCCCACTGCCCAAGAAAGCCAAATAGCTGGGCACAAGAAAGGGAAATGAATATGTCTGTTGCATCATTTGTTTCTATAGCTGCAGCAGTGTTTCACTGAACTTTTAAAAATAGGGTCGGGCCAGTTGGTGCTCCTAGAAATCAGCTTTCTGGCTGCTTAGCTAATATTAAACTTCACGTTATGCTATTATTTCCAGTTCTCAATCAATTTGGCTAAGTACTGCTGGCTGCAGTGCTCATCCTTTACATAAAGTATTGTGACAGTGTTTTTATAAAAGAGCTGTGGGGGGTCTTGCTCCTCATCTCTCCTCTGTACTTAATTTAATAGCAGCCTGGAATTAGGTTGTTGCTCCACGTGTCTTTTTTTTGGCAGAGGTTTCTTTCCATCACACTGCAGCCAAGTGCAGAGAGTTGTGGTGTCCAATGACCTCGCACTGGCTGTCTCTCTGGAGTAGAAGGCTGGCTTACAAGGCTTTCTCTTTCCCCCAAAACGGGTTTCTCTTCTTGTTATTTTACCTGGGGCTGCTGCAATTCCTTCCTGAAAGAACAGATTCCATTCGTTTCCAGTGTATATTTCACGTGGCACGTTCTTTACAAATAATAAAGTCTCTTTGTATATTGTAGTTGTATATTTCTAGTTTTGGGAACGTAATAAACTGTTTGTGGGTTGTTGGGGTTTTTTTTGTGACTCCAGTGGAGTGTTTTGGTCTTTCAAGAAGAGTAATATATATTGTTTACAGCCTCACAGGGAGCACCTCCCTGCTGCTTTGGTACCTTGGGTAATAATAACAGATCTTGGGCTGTACTTATACAGTAGGATCGTGCTGTATGGCTTTTCCTTGTTACATGGCTATGCTTCAATTGGACTTCCAAGTTGAGAATCAGGTCAGTGAATGAAACGACGCTGAAAACTTCATCTGTTGAGAAGCTACAGTGTTAACTGAGCTATTCCAAAGACAGAAATTGCACTGTGAAAGGCCCCTTTCTTCTGAAGACAATCTGATGTCTACTGTTTGTCTAGGGTGACCCAAAGTAAGGCATTTATACAGTGAGTGTACCCTAGAGCTGTATACAAAACAGACTCTGTGTGATTGTACACACACGTATGTTCACAGTCTTGACAGACTGGCCACTAGACTTTTGTCTATTTCCCCGCAGAGTTCTTAAGGTATTGGGTTTTTTTTATTTTTCTGTTATCTTTGGTTAAGGCAGAAGTGATAGCCTGGTGAGGTAATATTAAAAGCACATGCATAGAGTGGAAGCCTCATCCCATTTTGGTGATTAAGGAGAGACAGAGTTATCTGTGAGCACAGGCAGAAGGGAATATTATCTGGAGTCTAGAGCTGGTGAAGGTTCTGTGTGTGTGAGTCTTTGCATTTGAGATAAGTTACGGTTTGCTTGGGGCAAACGACTTGTCAGGCATGTTTAGGATGTTAGCAGCCTTCTGTGAGTGCAGTGCAATACCGAAGTATTAAACAGCTAGTTTATATTTGTATTTTACCTGTGAACCTTGTTCATGAATCTGTATTCCATAATTTAGCTTTAATTAATATTCTGTGAAACGTCCCTTGCCTGTTCAAAGACAAGACCCATGTTATTTGCAAGCGGTTTCCTTTCTTAGCATTTTTTTGTTGTTGTTTTGAAGTGTTTTGAGGAGTAATTTTGTAGCTCTTCTTCAGCTGGGGTATCTATCCCAAGGCCACTTGCAGTGGTGTGGCCCTGAGGAGTTGATGGTTTTCAGCTGGCTGCTGGAGCCCAGATGTAAGGGCAAGCCAAGCAAAGGGCACAGCAAGAATGCGCTGCTTGCACATTCTCTAGCTGCTGGGCTCCCTCCTCTGCAGGCAGACAAAAGGGCCAAAGTCTTCTCCTGAACAATTCTAGGAACTTCATCTGAGGCTGGCACCGGGGATTGATGCAGAAATGAGGTAAAGGAGGTAAGGGAGGAGAGCCTCGGAGAGAGTGGAGACAGAGAAGGGAAGAAAATACTTTAGAAAGAAGCCAAAAGCATTGGAGAAAATGGGGGAAAAGAGAAAGGACTTTGTGGGGAAAGAGAGGCTGAAGAAAACGATAAAACGAAGGAAAGAAATGAAGAGAGCTGCAAGAAAGATTCGTCAGGTTGGTGAATAACTCCTGCAAATAAGCCTTCCATGTGGAACTCTGGGCAGTCATTTAGTAGGTAGGGACCTAGGGACCGGGATGTAAATGTGGAGTTTTTACTGTTGTTTTGAATCTGTCACTTGACTGATGCTTTGTTTTAAATTCATGGGAAGTGAGTCAGCTTGAGTAACTCAAAATGCTCTCCGTTTATAGAAGCTGCATTAACTTTTTTTCCTTTGCTTGCAAGGTTGAATGAGGAGTCTAGGGAGGGAGAGAATGAGTAGCAGTAGAAAAGAGAAGGAGAATCTGCAAAATTAAGCCTTGTGTTGGCTTCGGAGGATGCTTGTGCAGAGAGAAGATTTAATATTGTTGTGGTTTGAAACAGGCAGTTCTGCAGCGCCTGTGTCACTACCAGAAGTCAAAACATGTTTGTAACTTTCCTAGCACAAGGTCAGAAGGCTATGGAGTGGTGACACGGATGGGATTATTACTCAAATAACCAAGACTTACTTGCAGCGTGTGTAATGTTTCCAATTCAGGCTTGCCTGCATTTCACAGAACTTAATACTTTTCTGAAGCTAATATGTGCTGTCTGTTTTATACCAACTGTGTATTCTTGTATTAGCGAATGCCAGCTTTATCTCTGTTTTTGTTAATAAGACAAAAAAACCCCACCAGGAGCTAACTGCCTACAAGCGTGCAATAGATCTATATTAAGAACCTTGGGATGATTGTCTCCGACTTCATCCCCATCATGTGCTGTCCTGTCCCATATGACTGAATAGTTTGCCCGGCTCTTAAGATGGATTGATAGTCTACCCAGCTATTCCTGTTGCTGATAATGGGGCAAAGTTTTCCTTCTCCTGTAAATTGTAAGAGAACTGAGCGCTGCCTGCCCTTTGTGTACTGACTTGGTGTAAATGACTTCTGCTCACGTTGTCCCCTTCTGGACAGAGCACAAACAGGCTCTAAATAGCAGCGTAATAATAGGGCACCAAGCTGCATTGGTGCTAAATGGTAATGTGTGTCAGTGAAGCCTTCCGGAGCAGTTCTCTTACAGGAGAAACTCAGGAGGTTTTTTTCTTCTTTATATTTGCCACTGCTCCCCTCTCCTTTGCTTCTTTATATCAGGCTCACAATGCAGTAGCCTTTTTTTTTTCTTTCTTTCCCCCTCCATGGTAATCGTAGAATCCTAGAATGGTCAGAGTTGGAAGGGACCTTAAAGATCATCCAGTTCCAACCCCCCTGCCATGGGCAGGGACACCTCTCCCTAGAGCAGGTTGCTCCAAGCCCCATCCAGCCTGGCCTGAAACACTTCCAGGGATGGGGCATCAACAGCTTCCCTGGGCAACCTGTTCCAGTGCCTCACCACCCTCACAGCAAAGAACTTCTTCCTAAGATCTACCTAAGTACATTGCTTAGATATGATTTTAGTAGATTACTTGTCATCTCTGGTACCATTTTTCCCCCCTATGATACACGCGGGCAAGAGGTCGATGTAGCTTTTTGTTCTTAGATTTTCATAGAATAAATAAATTTTACACTGTGCTTTACCAATACAGGGAGAGAGTTCCCTTGGAGCTCTGGGGGTGGTGCCACCCAGCTTCTCCTCTCCACCTCATACTCTAGGAGTTAACATCCAGCCGCTTGGCTTGGGTAATGTAATGCTGCTTTTCAGCTGGAGCCCAAATACTGCATGTTTTGGAACACAGTGTAATGTTTTGAGATGACATAACGTTAGATGTGCTTTAAGCTTCTATGAAAATGCGTCAGATGAGGAAATCTGGATACGTTTGTGACCTGTGTGTGTTCCTGCTGTGCAGAACACAGTGCTAACTGTAGCTACCGTCATTAGGATCCCAGGTGAACGTAGGGAACTGGAAAAGCATGCTTCCCTCCAACAAGACTTGTCGTCTACCTCTGTATAACAGGGTGCTATCTCTGCAAACTCAAACCAAACAAAAAAGCAGCCTCAAAAATTGAAAAAAAATTGACTGTATTACATTTTAAATTACTAATTCATTCATTATTAATCAACAGTTAGCTTACTACTAGGTTTTCTTCCCACAGTTGCTGTTGTGCCATGGGTATACTTTGTACAGAAATTTTGTAAGATGTCAACGTTGTTGTGAATTTCTTAGTTCTGAGCATAGTTCACCTCTCGCTTCATGTTGTGTGGAGCAAGGACAAGGTAATTCTGTCATCGAGTCTGAAATGGGCTTTTCAGCTTTGAGAGTAATGTTCGCTGACTTAAAGCAAACGTGATTCTAGGTTACTTTGACATGTTGACCTAAATTAAATGATGTAGATATAATGAAATTTAATGAATGCAATGGAGTTGGATACGGTAGAGGAGGGGAAAAAAGCTTCCTTTTTTAAAGTGTTACTATTTATCAGCAAAAGTAGTGCAAAAATGTTCTCTCTGAAACTGGAATAACTATATATGTTTATTATAACAAAAGCGTGGGGGGAGGATGATCTGTGTTTATTATCTTTGGTATTGGTTGGATTTTAATTTTTAAACTGTCATAATTTAAATGCATGAGTTGCCCTTAGATGTTTTCTGGTAGATGTACCTCCTTTTGCAGCTGTGAGTAGGCTGGTGTATGACAGCTGATTTTGAGGACTGTGCTTGTGTTTTATAGCAAGAATGAAATTCTGGACTCTGAAGTATCCCAGGGACTAAGTTAACAGCTCGCCATGTGGGGAGTACAATGGCTCTGCGGAGACAAGATCTAGAAACATCCAAAGGTGTCTGGAACACTTTAACCGCGAGTTAAACGTGTCTGTGTTTTGCTGCAAGTTCCTCAGTGATCTTTGTTCTGGATCGCTTTGTTGGTTTTTTTTTCTTGTTTTAGGAGAGGTTAGCATGGTTTGAAGAATATACACTTCTGAAGTGTGAGAAACTGATTCTGTGATTTGATTTTTTTCCTAGATTCTGGGACAATTTTGAGGGATTTGTAAACCTCACTGCATTTCACATTCTGCCCTCTCCACTCAAATTCCTCTGATTTCCAAAAACTTATTCCCTAAAATTCAAACCAGAGTTTTGTATTTTGCATGAGTTAGAAGAATTCTTTAAGAGCTACAGGTAGTTACCAGGAGTTTTCCTGTTACGCCTCTACCAATTTCTTTGTATTTCTTCTTGGTATTAGGATTAACTAAAATTAATGCAATATAGGAGCAGTACAAATATTATTACTTGAAAGCTTTGGTTCAGATTAATTCTATTGTCTCTATTTTAAATGTAACCTCTATTACTTCCTCTCATCTTTGCTACAGGTGTGGTGCATGTCTGTTCCTGGGGGATTATAGTTTGTGTCCATGTGCAATACTTGACTTATTTCATCGTTGGCATCTATGATGGCATCATTTGGTATCAAATGTGGTCATAAAGTGTTTGTGCTGCTTTGATACTTGTGCAAATACTTGCCCAGGAGTGGAGTGAGGGGACAAATTTGGGACCTTCTGCTTCTTGCGGGCTGTCTGAGCAGGAGCAAGTGTCTTCATCCTCACCCTTGCAGGCTGCAGACTCGCTGCTGCAGGTGTGCTGGGTGCTGCTGTGGCTGGGAGGTGGGGGAGATGAGCACACTGGGGGGCTCTGGTTTGCAGGTAATATGTCCTAGAAGGTGCGTGACAAAACAAGCGTTCTGGGAGGAGGCACATGAGGGGCAGGACTGCTGTGGTATCCTCTGGCCACACTGGTGTGTAAAGTGGCGTTAGTGGCTTCTAATGCTGAGACTACTTTTTCCATCCCTTTTGTCTGCTGTGACACATTTGTTGCTGCTTCTTCCTTGTACTTTCTCCACTCCCTGCCTTCTTGCCATGTTAGCCCTGTGCAAGCTCTGGCAGCCCCGGTGAAGAGTCCAAGCTTAAAAAGTCAGCAGAACGGAGAAAAGCAAGGCTGCCTGTGCCCAGATGTTGCAGAAAAATAAAATGTACGTGCAGTTTGAGGGAGGGAAGGATGCCAGTCCTCCATATCCCTCTTCTGTCCCCTTTGGAAGCAAATACAGCACTCCTTTCCATGCTGTGAGTAGGCGCAGGAGAAAGTATTCAGAGGTTGTTGAGTCTTTGAGAGTGAAAGTGATGGGTTGAAGTCTGGCTGGGGGCTCTTGATTGGACTGGATTAGTTAATAAATCATCTTTGGAATCTGTCCTGTGAGTGAGCTTTCTCCGTTGCTGTGCAAGTACCATGGCACGTGCCAGGCTTGATGTCTTTTGTTAGGAATGCCTCCATTGCCTTTCACAGGCCATAAATTAACTTGTGCTATTTGTAGCAATATCAGTCGCTCTTTGGAGGCAGAGGTGTGCAGCATTTTTCCTGGCAGCTTTTTATTTTATTTTTTTTCCTATTTGTTAGAAGGGCCCCAAAAGTGGTCTAAAGCCTCAGAAGCGGTCGAAGGGAATATTATCTGCTATCCTTGGCATGGAACTGTTTCATGGCTTGGAACTTTTAAGCTATGCCGAAAAAAAATACAGAGAAGTGCATGATACAGAACGGCTGTGTTGACAGGGAGAGGCCTTGGGAAAACAAGTCCTGGGTCACACCTCTGGTTCTGCTCACAGGGAGAAAGGAACTGATGAGTATTGAAAGCAGTATTGAGTGTACTGAGATGTTTGTTCCAGAATATCAGGTGGTCTGTATCTTTTGCATTCCCATATTTTCAATGCATACTAAAATATGTGCTGAGCTATCGTGTCTCCTTTGTCAGTGTGTAGACACACTTTTTTTTCCTTCCAATCATGTGTAGCAGGTGGACTCCCAGCAGCAGATAAAAAGCGATTACGGTAACAACGCAGAAGTGAAATATCATACACAGCTCTCATCTGAAAGCAAGTTACTAAAAAAGCACCTGCTTGTTCCAAAGCTCACACCTCATTTTAAGCATCAATTGCCTTTTACATCAGTAACAGTTGTTTTTCTCTCTGGGCTGTGTGATTGTATGGTGTCTGCTGGCACCATTTCATTAAACGGCTAAAATTGCTAAAATATTGGTGGAAACGAAATCATAGAACATTAAGTAAAATTGAACGATACCAGTCTCTTCAGTGCTGCATGAATTTATCCTCATAGCTTCCCTGGAATCAATGAGAACTGTATTGGAGGTTGCTGAGGAGAACTTACCAAATGGAAATTCAGGAGATACGCAAGCAGAAATTTAGCTTATCCTCTTTCCTGGCTAAATAATAACCTGTGGCTTCAAAGAAATGTTGGGAAATCCCTAATATACACAAAAACATTGCAGTCTAAGTAGATAATAGCTTTTCTTCAAGTGCCTTTCAGAAGCCTCCTGCTCCTTCTTTGTGTATTTCGGTACATACTCAAGTGTTCACAGAACGTTCACTTTGGAAATGAATTGCAGTTCACAAAACACAGCAAACCAAAGTGGTTTAAGTCTGCTCGTTTTGGAAATGGAAGATGGGATGGATTTTATAGGTAGAAACCCTAACTCCAGCTTGCTGTGGATATTGGCGATAATATACTTTTTGCCTTCTACGTATCCTTTCTCCAGAAAGGGTAAGGAGATGAACCGTTTGCAGACCAGCTTCAGGTGGAAGCTGCAAGTTACTTGCCTTGCAGCAAGCAGGGTGGGCAGTAAGTAGTCCAGCAGGGCACGACAGCTGTCAGGACTCCATGTGAGCCTTCTCTCCTTTCTTCCTTTATGAAGTTTTTCTTGCAATGAGAACCCTTCAAATTGACTAGGCATGGCCTATGTGTTGCACTTTAAAACATCTTGCTCTCGTTTCTTCATTCTGGTATCTACCCACTCCCTGCTTTGCTGCCTTGGCCCCTTCCAGTCTTCAGTCTTTGTTGCTCTTTGTGTCTTTCTCCCGCTTGTCTCAGGCTCTGTTAATGCCCCTCTGTGTGCAGGAACAGTGTGTTAGTTGTATGTCAGGCACCCTGTCTCTGCTTGCCATCCATGCCATCTCAAAACCCACTTCTTCCAGGAATTCTCCTTCCCAGGTCTTCCAGCGGATACTCTCTCTGTCTCTTCAGGGAACAGCTGTCCTGTGTGGCTCTGTCTCCTGTGCCTCACAGGATGTGCTGTCAATATAAACCCTTTGGGTTTGGTAATATGCCTGTCTCCTAGCTTTGTTGTAAAGCTTCACATTAAACAAGTGGTTTTGTGTATATAATTGCTATTTGAATGGCTGTTCATTAGATAAAATCAAAATACTAGGTAGTGACTCTTCTTGAAAGAACATCTCTGCTCTGTCTGTTCCTTAAAGACTCTCGATCAGTGGTTCCCTGTTCAGTCTGGTGTGGAAAACAATGCAGTGTCTTGATGTGTGATCTTATCGATAGATTTATACGTGTTTTTAAATCGATCTAAGTATATAGGTAGCTGGCAGGGCTAATATCTGTTTCCTCAGAATAACGTGGCACACCTGTTTTTGGGCATTTAAGCAGAGATGCTTGGCATTTAGATTCCATGCTGATGGTTACTGCAATGCGATAGAATGAGATACGAGGGCCTCTATACTTGGTTTTTGTGCCCTGACACTCCTGGTTTTCTGTTTCCTACCACTTCTTCTCAATGTGTTTTTCAGAAGACACTCACTCCTAATCCTAAAGGATCTGGCAGGAATTCAGATGTGAAAATGTGGGTTTCTTTATTCTGGGGAGTGTTTGTGTGATAAAGAATGGGAGTTGACAAATGACTTGGAGCTTGAAAAGCCGAGATACAATGCCTGTTTGCTGCAGCAGTGAGGGCCTGCTTCCGAACGTGGTGGGTCACCCATGGATCCAGCTGGTGTAACTGGGTCTAATACCTACCTGGCAGCATTTCTTGAATCTATCTTGAAGAGTTTATGTTGTATCTAGTGAGCCTCAGTTATGTTCGGGGTGCAGAGGTGAAGGTGGGTGTGCTTCAGAAGTGGTGATAAGAGGAAGATCGCTGTCAAGGAACAGCAGCAGAGTGGACCTTGCCGTTTTGCCCTGAAAAAAACACCTGCAGTTTTACAAAAGGACACGTATCAGCTCTCTGTTGATGATTAAAAGGAGGAAACTTTTAAAAATGAGAAGTCCTTATAGTTGTGGTTATTAATAGTTTAAAATACAAGAATTACAGGAATTAAAACTAAAGAAAGGAAAAGAAATCTGAATCTTCCCTCTCACATGTTTCCTTTCCCCCCCCCTTTTTTTTTTTGTTTGTTTGTTTGTTTTTCTTTCTTTTTTCTTTTCTCTTGCCCTGATCCCTCCCTTTGTATTTGTTTGGAAACTTGAAACAGTGGAAGTCAGTGTATTTTTGCTTAATGCTACAGTACTTAGGTAGGTGATGCCAAATAGAAATATTTAAGGACAAGAAGATGGTCTTTTTTCTTGTCTTATAATTATGATTGTTAAGGGTGAGCCATGTCTGGAGCTGCTGGGAAATCTGCCTATTTGTGTTTATTTTGCTGTTCTTTGGGGGGATGTGTGAGAGGGTGTGTGTCTTATGTTTTAAAGCATGTATCTTTTTCTTTTTTAAGTCCAGTTGAATAGTAAGTTTTGATTTAGCAACTTTGACGCAACTGCTTCAGGGGGAACTCATTGAAATAGGTTCCTTCAGTAGCAAAACTCTAGCACATTAGCACACCATTCTCCTCTAATTCTTATTTATGAAGATTTCCCCCTGTCTTAAAGAAAAATACATTGATGTAATAAGCAGCTTATGTTTTCATTCAGCTAATTGCTGTTAGTATAGGGCCAAAAAGATAAGGCAGAATGAGAGTGGTCTGAGTCTTTTTGCTCTGGAAGCTCCAGGTGTTCCCCATAACCAGTATGCCAAACAGATCCTGGCTTTGTTACCTTAAAAGGACCTTTGAAAAATATTTTTCTGTGGTAAGGATACAAAAATAAACAAAAATTGAACCATGACAAAGGAATGATACTTCCTCATTGCTATTATCGTGGGCTCAGTTTAGGAGATTTTTTTCTAGTTTTTTCGTGTCTGTCTGTAAGACAACAGGAGTGTAAACTAGCAAAATGCAAGTGCTAACGGTCCAACTGCTTTTAGACAGTTTGGCAGGAAACGCTATTTCCTGTTCTCTTGACTTTCTCATAAATATTAACCCATCTGGGGCTTCAACATTTGTTGCTACAGTGGGACAGACGTTATCAATAACAACCAAATTTAAATATCTTTGTCACTTTAAATAGATGTAGCAGATTCTGGTTAAAAAATACAGAATTTCCTATTAATTCTTTGGATTGCAATGTAACATCTTCAGACTTCTGTCTGCGTAGTTGATAAGGCAGGTGGAATTAGATTTAGTTTTAATGTGTGGGCTCATACTGGTGTGGTTTGCTCTTTTTGGATCAGGTCAGAGCCTCCAGAAGTCATATGTCATAGGCAGATGCTGGGTTCCTCAGCACTCCAAAGTCAAATAGTAATTGTAGTGCCGTTTGATTATATGCTTCCCAGATCACCAGGTGAATCTACACTTGGAGCAGGATGATGGATCCATCTTCTTTGTTGTTTTCTTGAGATGAATTGTACCCTTCTCTCTTGATACCACAGGCAAGTGCCATTCGCAACCCCAAAGTAGCAGCAACACCAAGATAGACGTGAACCTCCCCTAACCTCTCACCACGCCTGTTGCTCTTGGCTGACAGTCGTGTGAACACTGGCTCAACAGGATGCCTCTAATTATTACCTCCTACCACGGTGCAGCCGTCTTTTGTGGCTGGCATTCAGGCTTGGGTTTTTTCCAAATCAGATGCTGATACGTGAGGTTTGAAAGCCAGAGGGTGCTGCTTCACAGAGTGGGGAGATGTGCTGATAAGCTTGTACTGGGTGGAGCACGTTTTCTTGGTGTCTCACTGGAAATGCTGTGGCTTCCATCTCCCGGTGCTGATGTATGCCACCAACAATCTGCTTAGTAAATTGCCAACCTGATCTTTTGTGAAGAGTAGTCTTGTTGAATTTAGGAATTACTACATGAAGAGTAAAACACTGAGAGTAAGTAATTGTAACCAAGTCCACCCTTATGCCTGACAGTGT
Organism: Thinocorus orbignyianus; assembly: GCA_013400375.1. Classification (NCBI taxonomy): domain Eukaryota; kingdom Metazoa; phylum Chordata; class Aves; order Ciconiiformes; family Thinocoridae; genus Thinocorus; species Thinocorus orbignyianus. The sequence goes on along the minus strand of VXBW01005586.1, from coordinate 427,792 downwards.
CTGTGTCTGGTTGTGTGTATGTGCCTTTATTTAGATATAACTGTTCTTAATTTGCTCAGCTGCTTGACAAAAGCACAAATGACAGCTCTTTTGTTGGCTGCAGCTCTATGTTACTGGGAAGTCATTGTAACGTTACATAGAAAGTGACAAATGATTGCTAACTTCTGATTTGAATCTAGTTACAGCACTAATTATACGTTGGAGTAAATTTCAGCAGAAATGAACTGTTGCTATCTCTATATCTTAGTTTCTATCAAAATTTTGAGAGAAAGTTGAGACTGTTTTTCCTTGGTGTGAAAAAAGGGTATGTTTAAAGGGGATCTGGATGCGTCAACACGTATTCACTTGGATATCGCGTGCTCTAACGCAAGTTTTGGCAGCATAGACAAACCAGAGTGTTTACTTCCTTAAAAAACAACAATAAAACAATTTAGGGTTAAAGTGCCTGGCATGTAGTCTGTACCATTTAAATTATTTCCTTAAGCATTTGCAGTCTTTCAGCTGGAGTTGCTTATGAGCATAAGCCTGTTGGATGCCCAGCTGCCAGCAGAAGAATGAAGGAGTGGTCCAGGAAGTTGGTCATCTGTCTAAAAATCTAATTGCCTCTTCAGCACAATTAGAGAACTGGCTGCTTCCCTGAAATAAATTAATACATTTGTGAGCATAAATAATTACAATTTCCTGAAGAGCACTATCTGCTTGCTTTGTTTTTTATTTCCTGCTGGGGTTGAGAAATCCTGGAAGACTAAATAGAGGTCAACATTTAAGTACTAGCTAAAATTGCTGGGATCATTTGGAAGTTCATTTGAGATGTGCCATAATAAAATGGAGATGGACATTCCTTCTGTTATACTACATCGTTTTTATTTTGCTCTGAAATGGTTCTACAGGAGCAGATTTATTTTTTAATACATATTAGTTAATAAAAAGTCAATAACAGCTATGATTAAGGCTTTAATAATAAAACCAAATTACTTGCATTTCAGTGGCTGAGAATGAAAACTCTTTGCACATATGTGTATTTAGCTCATAGTTTCTACTCATATTTTAATCTCCTTTGGAGCTCAGTATTAATCTTTCAAAACACACATGTTACTAATCAAAATATTATTCTTCTAAAGATTTTTGCCTGAAATACCAAGCAGAAGACATATGTCTTTAGAGACTGTGTTATAGCTTAGCAAATACGGACCAAACAGCTTATAGTTAAGCTGCTTTTGCTGATTTTGTGTTTAGTTGAATAAAAAGCCTTGAGGATGTGAATGTTAATTGATGCCAGTAACGCAGGTCCGTTAGTTTGGGGGTTTGTAGGATTTTATTTTCTTCCAGAGTTCAAGTGAAAGAAAGGGAGTGAAACCCTAACAAGAGACACGAAATGAAAAACACATGTTGCACAGAAAAGCTGTCCAAGGGACAGAACACCAGTGTCACTCGCTAGACGCTAAAATCGCTGTTACTCAGTTGATGTAGCGAGCACGTTATTGTGCTGTGAAAAAAGAGCAAAGCAAGATCACTTCTAAGAAGTGCAGGATGCTCTGGTTTTGTTTTGGGTTTTTTTTTGTGTGTGGTTTGTTGTTTTTTTTTTGCCTTTTGGGGTGCTTTTTCCGTTCCATGGTGGTAAGAGCAAAACTCTGCTTTTTGGGCACTTCCTTAGAGGGTGTGTGAGAGGTGGCTGGTGAGCCGTGCAGGAATTGCTCCAGGTGTATCCCTTCTGAAGGTTACCACGTCCCCCTGAGGACTGTTGTTCTTGGGCACCTTGTGGTTTTTGCATGCCGTGATATGGGTGGTCTCACTGCTCCATTATGCAGCTCCTGCTTTCTAGTTAGTGTAAAAGGAGAGAGGTGATGAGCCTCCCTGAGGTTCTAGATCTGCTAAGAAAGGAAAGGGTTTGTGGTTAATTACTCTCCCACCCACCCCCTTTGTATGCAAGAGGGTAACTTTTGTGTATGATAGTAGCTGGTGCTACACACCCACAGATCCCATTTCTCTGAAATGACTTGTCTTGTGGAGGCTGATGTTTATGCCAGTAGGATTCTGTCTAGGTCAATTTCTGTGTAGAAATTAATGATTTGCACTATGTGCTTTAGTCCCAGAAACGCCACGGTTAGGACATATATGATGTGACCAAATGGGGGAAGGCTGCTTGGTTTGCTCCTCCTATCAAGTCTAAAACAAAAAAAATGCAAGATCCTTTCTTAATATTTATAGCCTGAAAAACTTTCAGAGTTCTGATTCTTAGCTTCTTTATTTTGGGAAAGGCTGCTGTTGGATTCTTGGCACTGATAAGAAAGAAGGGATCTGAAGCCACGTTATTGTACTGCTCATGGAAGTTATCCCTATTCTTGTGGGATCTTTGCTGTCAGATAAAAGGATATATCTGCAGCTACTCTGTTTGGGGGAGTGGTGTGATGGGACATCAACACCTGAGACAACACAGTTTTTGCAGGCCCCTGTATGTACAAATTTTACTTTGCACTTCCTTTCTACTTTATCCACATTTTTTGCCTCATTTTCTATTTTGCAGCTGTAGAAGCTTATGCTCAGAAATTGAATGAGATTTTTCCTTTTGGTTCCTTGCTCCTGGCTGAACTCTGCGTATGGAGCCTGCCTCAAAGTGAAATTGCCTTGAAATAATAAGCAGGGATTATACAGCTGACTTAGAGTTGAAAGAAGCCTGATTAGGAGCCTCTTCTGCTCATTTGTATGTTAGGTTAGAAACAGAGCCTTCTGCAAAGTGAAATTGTATGGCCTAAATGGCCAGTTTATTGTCTCTTGTTCTTGTCTTTGTGTTAGTCTTTGGCTTGAGTAGCTCTTCCGCTTCAAGATCTCCCAGACAGGGCACAAATTCAGGTTCTGGTTTGCTGGCCTGAATAAGCTGTGTTCTTACACAGTCGTGAAATAGCTTAGTTTGGAAGGAACTTCTGGAGGTTGTCGAGTCCAGTTCCCTGCTCAAAGCAAGTCCAGCTAAATAAAGTTCCTTAGGTCTTTGTTTGGCCAAGGACAAGACTCTCCAAGGATGGAGATACCACAGTCTCTATGGTGCCCTCTTCCAGTATTTGACCACCCTTCATGGTGAAGAGCTTATTTCATTGTATTTAATTAGAATTTATCTTTCTGCAAGCTCTATTCATTGTGTCTCATCCCCTGCCAGTGTATCTCCAAGAAGAGTCTGTCTCCTCTGTACCATGCTGCTAGGTGGGGTATAGACCAGCAAGTTTTCTCATCAGCCTTCATTACTTAACAGTGGACAAATGCGTTTTTCTCAGCATTTTCTCCTGTGTTGAGTCCTTCAGCCTCATTCTGTCTTGATGATCTTCAATCCAGAAGGTCAGTAGAAGGACGTGAGAAGGACTTGATCCAGTGTGTCAGTAGACTTTTACTGTGTATATGAGAACCTGACATGTCGATTCAGATACTCTCTTCAGCACAATCATTCATTGGTCCTGTTAGCGGGTCTACTCTGCAACTGGTTTACTCTTCAAAGGGCCAAACCTGTTCAGGGATGTCTCACCAGGGTATCCTTGTCGTTGCTATTAAATATAGTAGTACAGGTACTTCCTTTCCTAGAGGCACCTTGCACTGTATCCTGGACTACACTGAACTCTGTTTATGGTAGTGTCGTATCAGTTGTTGACGATCAGTTTGGCCCCTGCTTCTAGCTCTTACCGCTTTATTTTCAGCCTCTGGTGAAATTCTGTGGATGTGGACTTCAGGGTCCCAGTGAAGGACACAGAGTACAACACAGTCTTGTATCCTCTCCATCTTGCTTGTGGCCATTCCTCAGCACATACCATGCAGACTGGCACTGAGTGCCACACTTTAGTTCTCAAAATATTTTCCAGCATGCTTGTTTGCAATCAGTAAAGTCCCACTTCTCTAGCTAATCTGGTCAGTCCTGTGCTTGTAACTCTCTTGTGTAAGCAGTTAGGATTTGTGCATGAAGCCTGACCCATTCATTTAGGTATCTGATTCCACTCTTTCTTGATGGTATACAGTTAATATTTTTCTTTGTTAAACATTATGAGAAACATTAAAAGAAAAAAAATAATTTATCTCGTTTAAATTCCTACCTCAAATCTTAAGTCTTTTCATTTTACCCTACTCCAGTGAGTTGTTTGAAAATTAAAGGAGAGTACTGGAAGATATGAGCAGGCCAAGAGATACCTTCCCTTGCAGGCTTGCTTGTGAGCTGAAGAAGATACTATCTTTTCAAAGAGTTAGAGGCTGAAAGTGTTCTGGTTATGGTACAGTTCTATTTTTTGTTATCTGTTCTTAGCTGGGTTGTAAGTAGAAAGATGTCATTTGCTTGGACCGCAGGCAAACTGGAATAAGAAAGGCATTTTCTAACAAGATATCACTGCCCTAAAATTCTGCTTTACTTCAGATTTAGGTGGTGTCTTCTTAAAAGTAACTCTAGTCTCTCAGTATTTGTTTCTTGCTTTGTATTTCTAGCCTGTACTTGAACAGAGATACTAATTTTGGATATTGGCAAGCTGTAGCTGTTACAGAAATAGAGACTAGCTTGCACATCCTGAAGGTAAGATCTCAGCAATACAGGTTTTTACAACTCTTGTCCAAAGTTTGTTGATGTTGGTGAGTTTTTGCAGTGTTTTGATAGGCTTTTAATCCTATTTAAAAGGAGGAGGGGTAGTTCATTAAACCACCATGCTGTTCAATGCACGTTGCTGTACAAGTGGCACCTCCTCCAAACCCACATATTATTCTTAGAAGCTCATTAGTGGCTGATGACTTCTCTTCCAGCCATGCAGTGTGCCACTGGGAGAATGGGCTGAGGGACGTTCCTCCCTGGTCTCCAGAGTTGCTCGTTTCTCTTGCTGGTGTTTCTGCAAGCAGCAGGGCTGGTGTCAGGACAGCAAATGCAGAATGCGTTTGCTCTTGTGTGGGAACAGTGCCTTTCCGTGTAGCTGAGAGTGTTTCATTCTTCAAAACTGATTTGTGAAACAGCTAGACAAAAGTCGTCTTTGGAGTTTTTGCAAGTTGTGGAAGTCTTGGGCCCTAACAAAGGGACAGACCAGTTGTACCCTTACAGCTGCAAGATCTGTCATAAAAATATAACAGAGTGAAAAGCGGCCAGTGTAGCTTTTGTTTTTTTCCCTCCTCTATGCCAGTTTTGGGTTTCAGACATTCTCCCATTGGGTTAGTGATACGCAAGTCTTCTGGAAGCAGGACCAGCTGCTGATAATGCCGTTTGAGGGGTTGTGTGCAACTTGAATGTGGGTCTTTCTGATAGAGGGTAATAATTTTCTACCAGTTCTTTTGGGGAGCCGGTGGGATAGGGCCTGTTTATTCTGCTGTGGCTTATTTGTGAAGTCTGGAGATGTGCTAGCCCAGCCTCAGTTGTAGCTTCTGGTGAAAATTCTTCCCACAGTTTATCTTAAAACATGTTTTTATTCAACACTGTGCCAGAGAAAGGATCAATTTTGGTAGCTCCAACTACTTCTCCTCCAGTTTTATGGGACAATAAAAGTTCTTTTAAAAAACAAATAAACAAACATTTGCTTTGTAAGTTAAGTAGTTGCTTTTCCTGTTACGTGTTTAAGGAAACCACCACAGTCCTTTTAGCTGCTCTTTAGAATAGCTAGTGCTAGATCCAGAAGCCACTTGAAGTGTGTTGAAATAAAGAGGTTTTCATCAATGCCTATAGACTACAGTTCTCCCAATTTACTTAATCTAAGACCTGAGAATAATCCCGTTGATGTCAGGGAGGCTGAAATTGTAGAAAGCTACCTGTCAAAGTGAGAAATTACTTAAAAATCAGCAGGGTGCTTCACCTGAGTAGTAAATAAGAATGTGACAACTATTTGCAGGCAAGTTAGAAATTCATTCCTCACAACCCTTTAGGGGCTGAAGATCCAGAGATGTGGGTTCTCTCCTGGCTTCTGTCATTAGCCTGTTGGAAATCCTTGCTTCAGTCTCCTTTATCATTTTCTCTCTGTTTCTTTATGTGTTAAATGATTGCGATATGTCGATGGCATTAGTAAACAGATGTGAGACCTAAAGAGGGAAACCTCTGTATTTTGGCCACTACTACAGTGTGGTAGTAATTAGAGAATACTCCTCACAACTTCTGCATAGTATTTTTCACCAGACATCAGCATGAATCAGAAGAGCAATACTGAGAAGAGAAAGGTGTCATTAACCTGTGCAGTCACAGGGAGCCTGTTTCTGTGATTATCAGACTTTTTTATGATACAATTGTTGGAAGGGACCTTAAAGATCATCAAGTTCCACCTCCCACTAGACTGGGTTGCACAAAGCCCCATCCAGCCTGGTCTTGAACAACTCCAGGGATGGGGCATCCACAACTTCTCTGGGCAACCTGTTCCAGCGTCTTCCCACCCTCACAGTGAAGAATTTCTTCCTAAGATCTAATCTAAATCTCCCCTCTTTCAGTTTAAAACTGTTACTCCTTGTCCTATTGCTACACTCTCTGATTAAGAGTCCCTCTGCAGCTTTCGTGTAAGGCCCCTTTATGTACTGGAGGGGGCTATAAGGTCTCCCTGGAACCTTCTCTTATCCAGGCTGAGCAACTCTCTCCGCCTCTCTTAGCCTGGTTTCTTTCACCTCCGTGTCTGTACATGATGGTTTCCATATTCAGCAGGTGAAGTCAAGAAACAGCAGAGTTGTAAGGCAACTTACAACTGCCCAGGGAAGTTGTTGATGCCACATCCCTGGAAGTGTTTAAGGCCAGGCTGGATGGGGCTTGGAGCAACCTGCTCTAGGGAGAGGTGTCCCTGCCCAGGGCAGGGGGGTTGGAACTTGATGATCTTTAAGGTCCCTTCCAACTCTAACCGTTCTATGATTCTATGATGTGTTTTGCAGCATGCTCTCCCATGAGCTGGTGGGCTGTCCAGCAGCCCCATGTCCGCTGTTGCTCAACCCTTGTTGGGCTCCCAGTTGTGGGTGCACATCCCGTGCTGGGCAGCTTGTCCCTGGGGCAGCACACTGCCACTGGGCTTGCACAGGGGTGCTCTTACAGCAGGCACTGTGCTGCAGAGGCAGCCTTCGGGGGGGGGGGAACTTCTTTGCTTTGGACGGTAAGTCTGTGTGTGTCTTGTCATTCAGTTAGAACTGTGCAGTATGTGGAAAGTTTAAACAGAAACAGAAATCTCAATCCTGCAGCCTTTCCTCTGGGCAGTCTCCCTAGATGTGGTGGAGAACACCGGACTCTTCCTTTAAACGTGTTGGATAATGCAGTTATTTATTTCTCTGTCTTTTTTTTTTTTTTTTTTTTTTTTTTTTAGCTGTAACAAGAAGATTTTATAAACGCAGTCATTTAATCTACATTACTTAGAGCCAGAGAGGAGAGCCAAGTCTGGTGATGGATTTGTCTTTCATCTCCTACTCCCTAGAGGGTGCCATACACTTACTTTCTGCAATCCTTCTCTTTCCTCTGCAGCCAGGTGACATTGCAACAGTTTTGTGGCCGTACCAGCAAGGTGTCACCTGAATGTTGCACTGGTATAAGCATTGCTGGCTGCTGCCTAAGGTATGTTAGAGAGAAATGCGGTGGCTGGATGATTTAAGCCCCTCTTGTAAAGTTTTAGCTGCATACTGCTAATTGGGGAGTTTGGCTGTGACTTACTGTGGTTAAGAAGTGTTTGTGTGGGTCAAGGATAGCTTCATGGGAAGGAAATGCAATTTCAAGATGGGAAAAGCTGTGTGTTGTTCAAGAGCTGTGCTGACCAGTTACTGCAGTAAATGCCTCTCACAGAATGGTATGGGGTTGGAAAGGACCTCTGGAGATCAGCTAGTCCAACCCCTCTGTCAAAGCAGAACCTCCTAGAGCAGGTTGCACAGGAACTTGTCCGGGCGGGTTTTGAACGTCTCCAGAACAGTTGGTGGAAACTACAGAAATACAAAGGCTGTGTGGTTCTGACTCTTGTAGCCACCTCTGGTAAGAGCCATGGTCTGCTGTTTGGGACCTCAGTGTTTCTGATATCTAACTGTTTTGAAGCAACACTTTGAAATACAGTGCATGAACATTTTTAGATGACTGAAAGAAGATATGTTATGAGTGGAAGACATGGATGATATTTATGACTTTTAGCAACTATGAGTGCATAAGCTTTCTTTGAAATAAGTGTGTGATCACTAGATGATCACCACAGGCCCTTTCCAACCCCATACCATTCTGTGATGCTTTAAAGGTTTGGTTTTGTTGTTTGTTTTTTTTCTTTTCAAAATGTATGACGGCAGTGGTTCAGCCTGGCACTTCACAGCCATTTGAGAATGACTGGACTGGATGTGAAAGCTTTGGGACATAACTGTGTTTGAAGAGAAGACAGGGCATCTCCTGAAGGTGGATTCTCATAACCCCCTAGACCTTCATTAGCAACCTGGCAGCAGACAGAGAACATGAGGTGGTATCAGAAATACTGCCTCTGTGGCAGTGAGAGGTTTCACTGCAACGTCTGTCACATGGCTTTAAGGATTTGGTCATTAGAAAAAACACACTGAAATCTTATGCTGTTCCTCAGGCATAAAACATGCAAGGAAAGGAGGCACATTAATGAGGATTTCTGTCATCAAGCAGACTGCCATGAAGAGTACCTCTTGGAGTCCTTTACATGGCTGATGTGGGTCTCCATGCGGGTTCCTCAGAGCCTGGTTAGGATTCCACTGTTTATTTTGAAGTATTAGAGCGTGAAGAGAGACTTTCAAACCAGGGTACATTTTTTTCCCCCTCTGCTTTCCTTGCAAATGCCTCCAAGCCTTTATGAAAACAAATACTGGAAACAAGGATCTTTGACGTTTCTGAGGAGAATTCCCTTTGTGAAGAGGATAATGTCTATCAGCTCTTTTTGTTTTGAAAGGGTGATGTGAGTGATAAATTATAAGGTAGCTCACCAAAATGTGAGTGATGCACATCTGCATCAAGGCAGAGGCTGTCATTTTGTTGTGGTATCTTGCTTCAAATGCTTGCCTGCTGTTTGTATAGGCTAGACCTAAACAGAAGTTTTACTTTAACTGTGGATCTCTGTGGAGCTGTGAGTGACAGCCACCAGCCACATCGTTATGTGGTGCTGGGAGCTGCTCATCAGCTTTACCAGGGTGATGTAAATGTAATAGTAACTCATGTAGGATAGCCTTGAAAAACTGAAAGACTCGCTCTACTCTTCCCAAGAGAATAATTCATGCTTTAAAATGATTAGGGCTTGCAGGGGAGTCTGACTCCAGAAGTGCTCGGGTGTCCTTAGCCATGTGCTGTGCATGCCTGTGTGTGCCAGTACCTCACCTGGACTAGAACCATCCCAAACTATCTCTGATTGACCTATGTGAGGTAAATAGCTCACCTGGCAAATTTTTGTGTTGTCGCTGGTGAAGGATTTTGTGTGAGTGGACATGTTGCCAGTTTATTAAACAATGACCGTTTAGGTAAATGGTCCTGTGAGTTGGCTTCAGAGCGCCAGCAAATTGCTGTCTGTGACAGTAGCTTTTTATAAACCCACTTTGCACCAGCAAGTACCTTGCTCAGCTCGATATTTGGGCATCCTTTGGTAAGTTGTAATGGTGGCACGAGCATTATCATCTCTAACAATGCTGTTCTTGTTATTTGTACCCGTTTGCTGTCTTTAGTTCCTGTTGGTGGCTTGGGCCTTTTGTGGGCCAGACTGAACAGACTGCTGTAAGCAGTTTCAGGGGCATTCCTGTTTTTGTGGATGGCTCTTGCAGTTGTCTGTCACTGTTGCTTGAAACATCGTCACGCTTCAAGAGCTTCTGTGTAACTTCTCAGTGTACATCAATCAAAAACATCTCGAAGAGGAAGGCTTGTTTTCTGGAGAATAAAACAATCCCTGCAGTGGTGTGTGCCATCTTGACAGCTGAGCAAGTGTGGGCAAAGGGTTCTTCTAGCCTGTAGCCATCCTGCCACCCTGAGGAGAATACAGCCGCCTCTGGGGCTGGAAAGGAAGGTTCAGCATTTCCTTGCTAGAGGATCTCCTCCGAGAGCTGCCTTTCTGTCTTCTGTTTAAAGCCCTTAGCTGAAAACTAGAATACCAATAGGCTTTATCCTGTTAATTCAGATGACGTGAATTCAAATGACACAAAGAGAAAGGGAAAATAGTGGAATAAAGCAAGCTGTGTGAAGGAAACAAACTCTTAATGTGGTGTGCTAAAGAGCTATGAATTGGAAGTGTTAGAAAACGTTTGGTAGTATCTTTAGAAGGTCTTTCAGCCTACAGAAACGCAGAAATACTGTGGAAGAGAAGTAACCGGGTGCTTGGAGGATGAAGGGTTTACTCTCTGCTTGCAGACCTCCTGCCACAGGCAGTTTACCTCTTTAGGCCCTGGCTGCCCTTTTGCAGTGCTAGCATCTCTTTCATGTGGAAGCTGGATGATGGATAGCTGTTAGCTTGAGGATCCAGAGGCCTTTGAACTCTGCTTTCTTAGCACGGACTTTATAAGACAAGGCAAGTGTGACCCACTTCTGCTCTTGCACAGCCTTAGCACTGCACAGACCCAGCCCTTGGAGCTGCCAAGGATTGGGTCGCTGAAGTCACCTGGGTTGAAACAACTGCCTTGACTCTCCAGTTCCTTTTTATTTATGTTTTTTCCCCCCCAGGGGTACTTTTAGTGGCCTGCTTCCCAGCCTGTTCCCGTAAACCATCCTGCTGGTGTCACGTGGCTGTCTAGCACACCTGAAATGAGTGGTGGTTGGGAATGGAGAGCCTTCAGCAGACGGCTTCCAGTGTGGCTGTGCCTTAGCTCAGCTTTGCTGCCAAAGTCCTCCTAATGGGGAATTAAGGAGTTGCTTGCACAAAGGAGTGTTTTGCTTCCCAGGGGGTTTCACTGAATTCGGCTTCTGGATTAAAGTGCTAATTAACACAAAGTAGTGCTTGATGCTTCACTGTAAGAGTAACTAATGCTGTTGGTAGTTGGTATACAAGCACAATGTATGCTAATGAGATCCCTACATTTGAAAAACAAAGCTGTTGATACTGTGTGTGTGTCCAGGCATTTTAAGTGGACTGGGAGGTTTCCTTTCCAGTCACAGCTCATGCTCGTGTGAGATTTCCTTAAAACAGGAGGGATTTTTTAGCTATTCAGTGATTTCTTTTTCCTCTGTGCATTAGCTGTGTTTTCAGTTCCTGAATTCTGATCAAGGCCTGGGGGCTGCTTTAGCTGGCTTTGGCTTGTTAGTTTACTTGGTTTTGGACTAAGTGTCATTTTTCTCTCCTAAGAGATGAAATGCCAAGACTGTGTCATTCTTACTTGTATCTAATAATAGCTTAATCCACAAATAATTGTAATGAAGTCACTCGGCCCAGTGGCACAGAATAGTTTGATCCAAAGACCACCGTAGTGAATAGGATTCTTCATTGAGAGTGAAGTGAAGCTTTGGGTCAAGCCCTAGGGTGCTATTCTGTGTACGTGTGCACGCACACGCGTGTGTGACAATGTTGGGTTGTGCTATGGAAACCAAATTTCATCAAAATCCCTGCCAGCTCTCCCAGCTGAACACTGGTGAGTAAGAGAAGATGCTGTACAGACAGGCAGGAGATGCGTTAACAGCCCCCAAGGTAGCAGAGCAGTTGCCATAACAGCCAGCAACAGACGTTATCCAGGCCCGTATTGCTGCTGCTGCTGGAATTAGAGGTGGAATGTAGGTCTCCCAGCTGCCAAGTGCATCTTTTGTGTGGCCAAGGTGTCAGTCACAGCTCTGGAGCAGGCAGGGGACTGATGAAAATGTAAACAGTAGCAGCAGCAGCAGGCAGGATCGCTGCTTTGGTGCAGAAGCCACCCGGCTGTGCCACCGCACTCCTGTAATCGCGTTAGAAAAGTCAAACTAATGAGCGTGCTGACAGCCCCCCTCTATAGGGCAGGGAATGCTGGAGGACAGGCAGGCACACCATGTAAACGTGTGAGGTCTGTGCCTGGTGGGATCCGAGGGGAAGAACCAGGGAGGTGCATTGGTAGAGCTGTGGGTGAGGCTGGGCAGCGCCTGCCAGCACTGCTGACCGCTTTCCCTGGATGCTCAAAGCAGCTTGCTCGAAAGAAACAAAGGCAAGAAATAATGGCAATGAGTTTGTAGCTTTTAAAGGACAAATTTAAAGGATTGAGCTTTCCTGGCAAATGCTTTAATTAAAATGATGGTGTCTTTGCCAGATCGCTGAGCAATTAAACCCTAATCAAGCCGAAAGGAAGTGTTTCCACAGAATGTTTTCACTGCAATTTCTGATTGAGATTGTGAGGAGGAGTATTATTTACAAAAATCTCATTAACAGACACTATAAGGTCGCTTGTGCCTCCATGGAAATTGATGTCGAAACTCTTAGGGCCTTTGTTAGAAATCAAAGCCTTTTGATGCAAGGTAAAATATGGGTTTGGGTGCACATATAATAAAGTTATACATATTAGCTTGAAAGCAGCTTCTCTGGAAATCCTATTGGAAATTCTTAGCTTTCCTGATGTGTAAGAGAAATCCATTTTCTGTAGGTATTTTTAGTGCTAACTTCCTCTCAAGTGCTATTATCTTACACCCTCTCCCATTAGTGCTTGCTCCGTTTCCAGGCCAGCCATGTGATTGCTAAGCATCCCTGCCTGCTTCTTGAATGACATGCCAGGCAGGAGCCAGAAAGGCCAGTTGTTTGTGCTGGCTGCCGGCAGCTGCTTCTCCCTGCCTGCCTCCTGACTGATACAACACTAAAAAGCTTTCCTCTTCCCCATTGTGGAAGGTCGCCGGTGGCTGGTTCGGTGTGAGACCCTGTCAGCAGAGACCCTTCTTCAACACAAGCCTCCTGAGTAGATGTAGAAACGTGTTCCTCTGCGGAAGGCACGCGTGTGGGGGAGCACACAACAACTGCACCATTGAAAGGCGTTCTGGAGCCGCACGCTGCTGTTCCTCATTGAGCCCCGGCTGTTTTAGAGTCAGCTGGGTGAAGCAGTTGGCATTTCTGCATTTGCTTCTTTTTACCACTTGTTACATTTACAACTCAAATGAGCACGCTGCCCTTCAGAAAATCGCAAGTGAAAAAGATTGCAGCCCAAATCTCCCAGTGAGCTTAAACGCGTCCCTTTTTTTTGAGGCAAAATGCCCCCAGGCACCGTATTTTAAAAACAGCAGTGCTGATAATGAGAGCTAATGACTTCCCAGATGTTTGCTGTTCTGCTACATAGGGGCTTTTCTTTAAAAGGTATTTAAACTGATCCTGCCAGTTGTTGTGGATGCCTTTGTGTGTGTTTAATGAACAGCTGGCCTTTTTGAACTGGGAATTTTAATACTTTCAGTTCCATGAAACTGGAATCAGAGGAGGCGGCTGATTGTAGAAGAGAGGGAGCGCATTTTCTCATGTGAATTCCGAAGCAGAGGGGGAGGGAGGGAGAAAAGAAGCATCGTAATATTGCGTGTGTTTCAGTTTGAGCGGATCAAATCTTTCCTCTATCTGCATCCAAGCTATTTGGTTGTGATCAGATGATCAGAGCTCAAGGAAGCGATTGGAGAGCGAGCTGGCTGCAGCTGCACTGTAGGCTGTTTTCAGGGACAAGGAGCCACTGTTTTTCCAACATAGCATAAACATAGAAGTTATTTTGTAGGCTTCAGGATGCAGATATGGGTTGTGCTGCCAGCATTGTTCTGCTCCAAGCCTTTCGTTCTGTGGTACAGAGGAACTGTCCACATATCTGCAGGCGACGACGGCGAGAGGAGTTGTCACATGAAATCCTGCCGCTGGATAGCGATGATGAAATGAGCAGACCCAGGACTCTCATCATAATGGTACGGTATGCTTTAATCAGCAGAGATGACAGAATTATTATTACAGATGTTATGTGGTTATTTTTTTCCTTTAACTATGTATCCGTAGAGAAAGAGCACGGACAGGCTGTTTGTCACTGTAGGGTAGTTTGTTAGTACATTTGCTGTCTCAGTTGTCAAACAGAGCTGAAATGTTACTTTATAGGTGAAAGTGTGGGCTACACATAAGCTCTACATAAAGTAAATGTTCCGTTGCTTAATTGTTGGTGGGTTTTGTTGCTGTTTGCTGGAGCTGGGAGTGTGGTTATGTTTTATTTGAGACTTTGAATTCCAAACAGCAGAGAGCTTAGGAAGTGTTTGCTGAGTCTGTTCATCATAAAAACAAAAAACAAACCCCAGAGCCAAACAAAACAAAACAAAAACCCTTTACTTTCACCCAGGATGCAGTTGGAATTTGTATCAAGTTATATGCAAATAAACTCCCATATATCTGTGCTGCAAACAGTTTGCAGCAGGAGGATGTTTGCTGGATCACCACTTTCCAGTTTAGTGCATTGCCTCTGTTCTTTAACGAAAGGGAGGGCGTTGAAAGGCTCTCGGTCTTCCAGAGAAATTTTCTTTCTGAATTAAATTGGATTATTTTTATTTTGTGGTGGGACTATAGTAAGAACTGGTAAGTTTATTAGGAATGAGTGACAGGGTGGTTCCTCATTATAAATCAGTGTTTCAGAATGAGGAGCACTCTCACTGCTCAGTTATTGCCCTTCCTTGCCAGATGCACACCACATCTGGACCACTCCACACCACATCTCACCATGGTGAGTGTTTCTAGAAGCCTGGAGTGGTTTGCGTCTGAGGTGGCAAAGACTTGGCACTGTGTGGCTCTTGCTAGATAAAAATATTACCAAGACACTGCAAATAAGGTATTTGCTGGGTTTTGGGGGCGCTCATGTAGATCATTTGAGTGATAGATACTGTTGGTTTTTTAATATAAAGTGTGTTCTGGTGAAGTCCAAAGTGCTGATAAGCCAGTGTATCACACAGGGCAGTAACTTAGTTGTAAGTGGGGGATGTTAACGTTGGAGAATTTAATAGCTGTGATGAAATCTAGCAGAGATTTGAATAGAGCATTGCTGCCCATAGAGGTGTGTGGTGCAGTCATGGCAACTCTAGTAGCGAGGACGCAGTCCAGGCAGTGCTTTATGTATCAGCTAAGGGGGTTATCCAATGCATGGGGGAGGCTGATGGTCACAAGGAGGAAGGGGATGGGTTTTATCCTTGTGAAGCAGGTATTTAAGCTTCTTTTGTTTTAAAATCTAATGCCTATAACACATTTTTTTTTTTTAATTTATTTTTTTTTCTTCTGCTTAATGGCTAAATAAACAACCTCAGCAGCACTTGAACTGTCTCCTTCCTGGTAGTAATTTCAAGCATAATGAAATGAGGAGGGTCTGGAAGAAATTGCAGTGTGTCCGAGTATGAATCATCTGTGCAACTTGCTCCAGCCCTTGGAAGAAATGCTAGTCTTGGGTGCAAAGTTGTGGCAGCAAACAATGTCCAACCCCCCCATATCCAGATGTAGTTAGCGGCTTGAGTTACGCTTCTTTGTGCGGTAAATCCTGGGAGAGTGTCCCTCCAAGAGCTACAGCCAAGATCCCTGGACTCTCAATTCCCTGCCGCATGGGGGGAGCTATGGAAGCTGTCACCATCCTGTGGAGCTGGGGGTACCCAAAGGAGGTGCACACTGGTCAGATGGTCTGTTACCTGCTGCTGGATATGTGCCTTCAGGGATCCCCTCCTGCTCTCAAACACATCCACACACCCTGGTAACAGGGGGTTTATGTTTTCTCAAGCAACAGTTAATGCACTGGTGTTTGTCCTGTCCAAAGGCTGTCCTTCCCCAGGAAAGCTGTGAGATGGTTTTCTCTCCTTGATCCCTTTGAGGAGAGGAGGGTGAGGGGTTCAGCCCTGGCATGAGGCTGGTGGAGGTGCAGGCAGGTGCTTCAGAGGAAAGTTGCTGGGCAGGGGACAACTTGGGAATATGGTCTTCTCTTGCACATCTTTCTTTCTCTTTTGGATGTGTATTGTTACTGTGCTTTTTTGTTTAGAAGCAGTTACTATCTCCAATGGTAACTATCTCCGATGATTTGCCACTGAGCTTCCTAGTTAAGCTTAGTAACAATGTGGAGACCTGGAGAGTTGTGAAAAAAGTGCTGCTTTAGAGCACTTCTGTAGCAGAAATGGATGGTCTCATTTCCACCAGAATTCATGATACTTAAAAGAGCAGGATGATCAGGAGGGCTGGAGGCTACTGGACCTTAATAAAACATGTTACAGTCCTAACAGTTTATTGTTTTTCCCCTTGGTCTGTTGTAGATCATTGAAGTTTATGTCTGGATAATACAGCAGAGACAACTACGTAGACAAGCAAAAGAGTATTTAGTTTACAGTGTCATTACACACATTGTGCAGATGCCAGGAGCTAAACTGATCCCAACAAGAGTACCAAGTTTTCATGGCTGAGGGCAGTGAGTGATTGGGGTGCACAAAGAAGAGAGGCAAGGAAATCTTAAAATGCAGAATATCTGAAATATACTGACTTGCCTGGGTGTGATTGCCGGGGGCTGTGGGCTCCTGTCAGCTGAAGATCTGTCATTATATCTTTTCATGCCTTCAGATGAAATGGCTCTCCTCTTTGGAGCTTGTGTGCCACTAGCTGTATGCTCCCTACTGAGAGTGTTAGTATTTTGTATTGATTTCAGGAGATAAACTAATCCTTCTTTTTGAATGGTGCTTTTAAGTCCCCAGGCTCTGCTGTTCTTGCAAGTTTGCCTGTCCCGTGTGAAGCAAACGTAGAATCTCGATGTTGCCTTGATATAGGGAAAGCAATCTTGAGGCACAGAGAACAGCGGTTCTAAACTAATAAGATACCAGAACTGAAACATTTCCAGCATGTATAACGTTCCATAGATGTGCTCGATTTTCCTTTGTTAATCCCTGAAGGGGAGCATCCTTGATATTCTTTTAGAAATTGTGCCTTTTCCAGTGGCACCCCAAGTGGGAAATGCTGTGGGTACTCTCCATGGGGAAAGAAATGGAGAAGGCCTGAGTACAGTCTCCAGTTGTACCTACTAATCCTTGCAGGAAATCTTCAGGCATCACAGCAAGTATTTCTAGCATTCTAGTCCTTGCAGAAAGTGAAGATTGATGTCTTTATGAACAGAATTTTATTTTTTTTTTAATCTTCAGTTTGTTAGTTTAGAAATCTGGATTTGTTCTTGGGTAAGACATAATAATAATCCGCTTTAGATCTTGACTGGATCCACAAGAGCAGGGAGAGATGTCAGAAACTGGAAATTCTTTGTCAGTGACTATTGTGTGTCATCTTCTTTTGGATGCAGTCCTGGGAGTTGCCAGAGACACGTGAAGTAAGTATCCAAACAGCCTCTAACTAGATGTATGAGCTGAATCAATGTGTTCAGTGACTCTGCATGCATAGACTGTCTTGTTGTTTTCTGTACCTTTAAGAGTATGTGTCTAAGAGCTGGTTTTCAAAATAAGTCTGTCAGATGGTGAGGTTCAAGATATTAAAAACCTCTGAAGAATGAATGCAAATGATTGTATGTGCTGTTTCTGCAAGAAAAAGGAGAAGAGGAAGATGCCTGAAGGAAGAAGATTTAGTACGTGGGGTTATGTGGAACTGTTTGGTGTTTGGAGTGAGGCCCCTAATGTTTAGGATGATGCTTTGCATTTGGAACTTGTGACTTGCAAAGAAGTTGAGCTTTATGTGGTGGGTCATTCTTTGGTTTTTCATGTGATTTATTATGAACTGTGCGATCTGCAGTTTGCTTGGAAGAATAAGAGCAAAGTGTGGTATTTGAGGATATGAGCCTCTTCTCCACCCCTCCTTGCCCTTGGTAACCAGTTACACGAAGCAGTGGTAAAATGTTTTGCATCCTGAACAAAATACTGTAACTTGAGCTGACGTGTTGCCTTGAACACAGCAACAGAAAGGTGACAATACTACCCTCTTTATTCAGTTTTTCACCTCTGAAAGGAGACAGCTTGCAGAAATTTTCTCCAGTTAGGGAAGCAGTAAGAGAACCTCTCTGGCTGCAAAGCGCAGGATGGCAGCTCTGCTCTGGCACACAGGCAGGGCTGCCCGAGCCGCTTCTCAGCTCGCTCAGTCTGTAAATGGAATTTTAGTCTTCTAAAAGGAGTGCAAACAATAAAAGCATGCCTTTGAGAATTTTCCCTCATCTAATACTAAAGCTTACCTCCAGAATTGTGTTTCTTAAGTTTTGTTGCGTGATCTGTGTTGATTTTATGTTTCTTCTTGAAAGAATTCAGTGCACTCATTTCCTCATTTGTATGCGTCTGCCTATTGAAAATTTGTACTAAATGCATACTAAGTGCTGTCAGTAGATGGCAACTCTAAAAATTGCAGCATCTCCAACTCATGACTTACTGGTTATGTAGGTGGGAATGTGTCTGTGGGTACCCAGTGGACTTGCAGTGGCTTTTGGAGTTCGGCGTTAGGCTCAGCTCTGGGAAAAGAAGGATATTCTTTTCCCCGAATGTGTTGGAGGAAGGATTGTCTTTGGAAAGCCAGGCTACCCAGGGCTGCAGAGTTCAGAAGAAATATTCAAAATATTTGTATCTTTTAGCTCAAGTCAGAAACTTCAATGTGCAATACATTTTTGAGCAACAATAAACATATGTAGCTTTATTTGACCTTAATCAACTTCCACTCCAGTCTCTGACCTCAGCGGGAACAGAAACCAGGCCTGTGTTTGAATAAATGAGTAACATTAGAGCGTAAAGAGGAAAAGTAGTAAGTGGTGCACAAAATACAGTTCCACTTCAAGGCCATTTTTGCAACTATTCTTGTTGCATTTGAGACTTCTGTGTGTCAGAAAGGAGGAAGAGTAGAGTTAGCAAAGATAATGTGTAAGAGAGGAAAAGTTCAGGGATGAGAAAGAGAGAAGCTAAGGGGAAAATACGATTTATTTTCATCTGAAGTTCATTAGGCATGCTGCTGTTTAGGTTTGGTAAGATTTGATTTCTGAGGGAAAACCACCACTGCTCTGTGTTGACACGTCAAGGTATTCTGATACTGCTTTTTCTTCCTTCCTTGTTCTTTGCAAAAGCTTTGGTTTTGCTTCCCGCTGCATATGCCTCTTCCTACTGTTGTTAATCCCTCCTCTGTTGCCCTTCTTCCACCCTTTCCTTCTCAGAGTAGAAAACCGTCTTCTACTTCACTTCAGGATAAATGCACTCCATTCTCCTCCTGGGTGGATTGGAAATCTGACTGCAGTGTAGCAGAGCTGTTCTTGTTCTCACTTCTATGACATTTCCTCTTTACAACAGAAATCTTAATATGCTTGGTCTCAACTCATTTTAAATAAATCAGAATTCCAGTTCAGCCCATTTCAGACAAAAACCTTATTAAAGAGATATATCTCAGAGCCCTTATCTCCATGCTTCATACTCTTCTGTCTATCAGAATCATTTAGTTTTCATGCATGTGGAAAGCCTTTGTTGCTCCGTAGCCTCTCCAGCAACCTGTGGCCAGCAAAGCAGGGTGACATGGCACAGCACAACGGGAATCATTTCACTCAGTAGCAGGTGCTGACCCCTTCCATCATCAGCTGTGGCAGAAGGATAAATGGAGGAGCAGAGTCTGTGAGTACATCTGCAGTGTAAACAGGAGTGTGATTGCTGTGCACTGTAAGATCTAGTGTGGCTAGCACTGGTGGTCTTTTGCTTTGCATCCCAAGGGGGTTGCCACCCGATATGTAAAAACTCTCAAGAGATTCTGACTTCTTGGTTACGTTTCCTGAATCATTTAAGTTTTTGGTGAAAGGCATCAGAACTTCATGACTGTTAGATGACTGCTGCCGATGTGTGGGTGAATGCAGACTAGTTCCAGGCTGCGATACCTCCTGTGGTTTAAGAGGAACTGGACAAACACAGGCAAATGATTTTGGTGCTCCCTTAACCAGAGAAAGGTTTGTAAAGGCAAAACGCAGGATTTAATTTCTAAGGCTAAGCAGCATTTTGGCATATTTGAGCCTGTCAGCTAGTACTAACTAGTTGCTCTGCTTTTGTGAGTGACACGAGAAATTAATTAACTGCCAAAGTGCTCAAGTAACGGCGCTCATGTTCACTGCAGTACTGTTGTTTCAGGAATACAGGAACAGACACAGTGTCTTCCAAATGTTTGAATCAAAAGAAGATGGAGGAAGGTGGAGTATCTAGGAAATAAAAGACCAGGAACTGTTCCTCTAGCTTTTGAATTACATCCTTGAATAATTAAGGCTTCCAGCTTGAGTTAGTGATTGGAGCGAGGAATACCATGGTGGGGAAAGGATTAGAATTCAGCACCAAAGTGTGTCACATGAATACTTCAGGATGTTTTGGGTGGTGAGGGTCTGACATCATCTCAGGGCACTATTCCAAGTCTACTCCAGCTGAAGCTGGCTCAGACCATGGACCATGATCTCCTAGGCTGAGGCGTGGTAGCTGTACATATGTGCACACATTTCCAGTCAGAAAGAATCCGATTCCTTCGTTGTTCTGGGGTTCAATTATTTCAGTTCTTCTAGACCTCTTATTTTAAAGTCGAGGAACTTTGTTATGAAATAAATATTATAAAAGTGTACTTTTTTTATGCTGTTATTTTGGTGTCTCTCCAGAACAAAATGTTATGTTCTGTCTAAACAGAAAGAATTTGTGTGTAATATCTTACTTCTACAATTGCAGTCTGTTAATAATTATTACCAATTTGTGGTTAGCTTAAAACATAATAGGTTCTGTGTGTGTGGTTTTTGATGAAAAATAGCCATTGTAATGTTTGTCAGACTTCTGCCTCAGGGATCACTCTGAATACAGTGTATGGAAACAATTGAATTGAGCACTTCATGACTTTGGTGTTTGTTTTTCCTCACTTCTCATCTGTCAACTGCTGTGCTCATTCTCTTTTCATTAGTATTGATGCTTGAAGATGAGACGGCCAGATTGAGTTCTCAGTTATACATGTGCAAATCCAGCAGAATAAGGTTCTGATTTAATGCAGTAAAATGGATCAGAAGTGTAATTCTGTACTGCTTTTTTTCCAAAAAAAAGAAATCATGAAGTTAGAGTGGAATATGTGTGTGGCCCTGCTGGAACAATCAGTGGCTAGCTGTGAAACTAGAATGTTGGGACTTAAACATCGTGTCACCCATCACTCATAATTTTGTTTGGCGTTTCAATAAGGGCTTGGTGTTTCCTTGATGTTTTCCACAGGTTATGACTTGTGTGCTAAAATTAGCTCTTTCAGAGGGTAAGATTAATTACTGAAATGTAAGTTTCTGGAACCAGATGCTCCACTGTGCTTTTTGAGTCGTTTCTTCCATTAGTAAATGATGTGCAAACATGCATTGCAGCTATCACCACAGGAGATCTGATCTTAATGGGATTACAGAGGAGGACAAGTTCTTGGGAGAAACGGAGTTTGGAACTGGGCTTATTTTTTCTCGCTTTTGTATATTTGTGGCTTGAAGGTAAAGAATGAAGTGTTCACACAGGTGATCTCCACTTCTTTCTTTTCAGTGCATTAGCTCTTTTCCTGTCTTTAACCTGTTATCCCATGTGCTTGAGGAGCCTTTTCACATCTCCCTAGAGCTCCCTACAGAAAGCAAGCAGGCACAGAGCCTCCAGCTGCCTGTTCCATCTCTTCACCTGCCAACTGGCGCTTGTGCCTGAATTTGCTTATTCAGGCTGTGACTCTCTTTTGGCTTTTGCAGTGCTTGAGTTCCTCTGGCTATTGACCACCGTTAGCTCTTCGTTTTCAAGCAAGTACACAGCCCATTAGGAGATGCAGTGATCTAAGCTGTTAGATCTAAAAGCTTGTGTGTTGCCAGGAAGGTCCAGTTTCTTTGGCCTTACAACCTTGCAGTCGGGTCTCCTTTTATCTTTCAACTGGTCTGTTATGAAAGAAGCCACGTCCCTTATGGTCTGTCTGCTCCCAGATGTCAGACACGTGCTCCATGCACACCTTTTGGACGAATGTGGGCTGCAGATGTGCAGAAGGTACAGAGAAAGTAATCCTAACCTTGAATCTTGTACATCCAGTAGGAAATATTTACTGTTTCTACACAGACTTTTAATGAATACATTTCCCAATTTTTAAGGTACACGATATATTTTGTTCTTCATGATGCATGTGATTCTTTGTGATGACCATTGGTCCCTTGTAGCACCTGATGCTTCCACTGACAACGTAGCAAAGATATCAGTCAGGAAAAGGACTTGTGGTTGGGATGTTTGTTCATCCATCACTTGCTTTTGTTCAGAACCCACCCCCCGACCGAGCAGCTCTGACAGAGCATGCTCGTTCCTCAAGCACTTACATAAATACAAAATATTTTAGCAGAATGTATGGAAGTAAAGAGAAAATTCAGGAACACAGTTTGAACTGAAGAACTATTTGGAAATAATGGAACTGTTTACTAACACATGCTTAACTCTCTTTTATGTAAAAGATAAAAGTGAATCCAAGCCTGGAATTGTACCAATTTGTTTTTGCCTTGCTTCTCCGAATCTAATTGAAACTGTAAATATTGGTTTATAAAATTTAATTCTAAAACATTTTCACTGTATTAAAAAAAATAATTCTTAAAGAATGCACCAAAAAGGACCTGCCCAAATGAAATGTTTGAGAGATGAGTTGACATAAAAGTTTGTACCAGCTCCCACTGAGAAGTTTCTTTACACAGTATTTTTAAGCTGCCAAAAGCTTTTGTACATACTAAGTGCTTGCCAGTTTTCCTCTTTCAAATGAAACCAAAGGCAATTTTAAGTTACATGAGCCTACAAAAAGAATCTGAATTGGTGGCTAAACATTGATTTTTGTAAAACGCATTCAAAAGACGACTGTATTTCTTGGAAATATTTTCACAAAAGGATTGGCTTCTTGAGCCAGACTGTGTCTGCAGTGTTTCAGGCAGAACAAGGGGCTGAGTGAGTAGGAACTGCAGCAAACTCTCCTTTATTGCCCATCCACATCCTCTTCTGGCGCTTGTTTATGCTTGGCTGTAGTGTGCATTTGTAGGAAATTGTAAGTTAACCTCTTAGCTTCTGATTTCCCGACCGATTATTTTGTACCCAGCTCAAGTGGAGCTTAACAGAAGTGTCAAGATGTTCCAGCTACTTCTACAGTAAGAGGGGAATTTTCTGGACTATCCAGAATTTCCAAATTAAAAAAACCCCCAGAATTTCCAAATAAAAAAAAAAAATCCCTCTTGGTACAGAGTCAAGTTGTCAGTGACAAGTTTAGGTTTGATGATAAGGCAAGAGTGAAGGTGCAAGGGCTTGTATTTGCATGTTGGATACACAAAGTATGATGTGGGAGTGGAGAGAGACAAGGGCAGGAATACTGGCTTACAGTCATTCCATCACAGTCATCTGGAGAAGGGAAAGGAAGAGGAATTACTATGATTCAGCTCTCTTCCTTGCAGATGCTGGGACCTGGAAGCTTAAGGCAACTTTACTGTGTTAAGAATGACGTAGCTTTGGTCCTGCTTTCCATCTCACTGAGAAATCATAAATAAATTATGCTTTTTGATCTGTCCTTGGATAGCGGCGTTCCATAGCAGCTTCTTGGGAGGGCTTTAATACCTCCTACAGTTCGAAACAGGCTTAATGGAATTGGAAAATCACAGAGAGGGGTGAGGAGGATCCGTGAAGCTAGTTCATGAGTATGTATATAGACAAAGACTGGACCTGGACTGGCCTGAGAAATAACTATGAGGGAATGCGATGGAAGTCATAAAAATCGAGGGTGGTCAGAGACTTTTAGACTTTGCTTGCAGTTTCTTCTTTCAACAAAAGTAGTAGGGATGATCAAATGAAACTAATCGGGAAGCAAGTTTGGAGGAAAAAAAATATCATGGAATGAATATTAAAACTGGGTTTACTTCTCACAGAATGTTTGTGAAGTGTGGGAAAATGTCTAGTGTTTGTGTGGATTTGAAGAGTGACTGGAAAAGCCTTTGTGTCTTTGAGAACTAGTAAATATGCAGATGCCATCTCAGGCTGGGAACCTGCATGAGTGGAAACTAGAAGAGAGTATCCAGGAGAAATACTATTAGACTGACTGTTTTCTGTACTTTTATCTAAGTGTCTGCACATACTCACAGGTGCAGGAATCTGGGTTGAATGAACTGTCGTCCTACCCGGTATGACTGTGTGTACATGAGCTGCAGTTCAGTGTTGCACCCAGGTGAACATTCAGTATTTCATTTGCTGCTGAAATAGTCTTGTCCTTGGTGTTTTCTTGCTTCTTACACATGCAGGCGTGTCAGCTTGGTTGATTCTGCTTGCTCCCATGAATTATTTTGCTTTTGTTGCTGGTTATGATCCCTGTGTGTGGCTGGTGCATGGTACCTTGTCTGTGCATCAGGACCCCCAGTGATCATAGAATCCTAGAATGGTTGGAGTTGGAAGGGACCGTAGGGATCATTGAGTTCCAACCTCTCTGCTGTGGGCAGGGACACCTCCCACTAGAGCAAGTTGCTCCATCCTGACCCTTGAACACTTCCAGGGATGGGGCGTCCTCAACTTCTCTGGGCAACCTGTTCCAGTGCCTCACCACCCTCACCCTTTAGTATCTTACCTAAATCTCCCCTCTTTCAATTTAAAACCATTACCTTTTGTCCTATGGATACACTCCCTGATAAAGAGTCCCTCTCCAGCTCTCCTGTAGGTTCCCTTCAGATGCTGAAAGGCTGCTATAAAATCTAGAGGCTCCCCAAAGACTTCTCTTTTCCAGGCTGAATACCCAGGTCCACTTCCTTCCTGTGAGCCTAGGGTAACTGAAGGGAGTAGAACTTGATGGATTATATTTCTTTTTTCTTCCCCCCCACCCCAAGGTTTGGGTTATAGTTATTTTTAACAACTTTACGCAGGTTTTCACAAACTGTAGGGCTCACACTGGGATCCTAACCACGGCCACTTCAGTATTTTCCTGGAGTTTTTTACCTTATTTTGGTAGTATCAAAGATTGCACATTTGTTATAAGTTTCAATTAGGATAAGCAATTTTTAATTAAGAATTAAAATGGAAACCTAAAAAGGTGAAACAATTCTCTGGGTGTGCAGAAAATAATGTCAGAGTAAGAAATACCTTATGGGATGTTGGCACTATTCACTATTAGAATATATGGTTTTACTTTCTGTGTTCCAAGAGATCAGTAAGAGAAAGGGAATGTCAAAAGGATGCAAGTTGTCTTTTTCTCTTTTTCACATACCAGGCTTAACTAATGTAAGTCTGACGTGCAGGGTTTTACATTTCGCTCCTTTTTCACTAAAATAAGAAAGTAATCTTGCTTATCTGCTTTTGAAATATGTGTGCTTTTTCTCTCTTCCAAAATGCCATTATTTAGCTTTCAATTATGGGACCAAGATGATGAATTATTATATGCAGTTGCTTTCTTAATTGGTTAAGATACGCGTGGGCATGAGAAGAGACTAAACAGGAATTTATAACATTGAATATGTGTTTCAGCTATGGGGTATCAAGCACGATAATGGTCATACAGTCAGCTTGCAGATATGTGGAGGAGAGTGTATGCAGTGCATTTTCTGTGCATATTAAAAACAATGAAGAGAATCCCAGGTGATTTTATATTAATGTTATAGCATTGTAGATGTTGACTTTGACCTTGAGTAAATGAGTGAGTTGCCTGACCTCCTTTTGCTTCAGTCATTCCAGCTGGAAAATTGGGTGAAAATGTGGATTCTCTTTACAAACCAGATGTTTGATCTGAGCTTTTTTCAGTAAAGAAAAAAAAAAATCATTTTTGCAACCTAGTGTAGACACGTAGAGCAAATATTCGAATTACAATCAGGAAAGCATGCAGCGGAAGCCAGAATCACGGTGGCATCGACATGTCTGGAGATAGTAAATTTAGTTTATTAAATTATTTAATCACCTTTTACGGCCTTTCATCGCTACGTGTTTTGTTATCAAGGGCTGATTCCAGTCCAAGTAGATGAGTTAAAAAAAAAAGAATAAAGTTTGTTTGAAATTCTCCAATGGATCAAACTAAAGAAGAAATTAAAGTAATTGCATAGTTTGCTTTTGTACACATCAGCAGATCAACATTGCTAATGGAAAGTTTATTCTTCCAACCTGACTGCTGATGTAAGAGGGTTTTGTTTGCTGAAGAGAGTGAGTATAGCCCTATTTCTGTCCAACCTCTGCAAAGACACCTGGAACAAAAGTCCCTGATGATTACACTCAGTTGTGCTACATGTGAGTCTACAGCTCTGCTGTGCAACAGGGACTCTTGTGTGTGGAAGAGGGGACCAGAGGGTATCACCACGGCAGGTACCAGCACCCCCTGTGCCTACTGTCGCCGGAAGGCTGATGGGGTAGAGGGGGAACTGCAGCATGTGTGAGATCCATGATACTGCTTTTCTGTAGGTGATCCATGGACCTGTTGGACCAAGTCCAGAGGAAGATGATGGAGCCCCTTTCCTGTGAGGACAGGCTGAGAGAGTTGGGGTTGTTCAACCTAGATAAGAGAAGGCTCCAGGGAGACCTTATAGCCCCCCACTTTCAGTACCTAAAGGGGACTTAGTTGAAAGCTGGGGAGGGACTCTTTATCAGGGAGTGTAGCTGTAGGACACTACTAGGAGACAATGTTACTAGGAGAGTGACAGTTTTAAACTGAAAGAGGGGAGATTTAGAGGAGATACTAGGAAGAAATTCTTTACTGTGAGGGTGAGGAGACATTGACGCAGGCTGCCCAGGGAAGCTGTGGATGCCCCATCCTTGGAAGTGTTTAAGGCCAGGCTGGATGGGACTTCGAGCAACCCGGTCTAGTGAGATGCGTCCCTGTCCGTGGCAGGAGGGCTGGAACTTGATGATCTTTAAGGTCCTTTCCAACCCAAACCATTCTATGGTTTTGTGACACTGTGTGGCTGTAGCTGGAGGCCTCTGGGGTTGTGTCATCAGGTTCTCCAAGGCCCTTTGTGTAGTGGCAAAGGACCAGGTGTGGGTGGGTTTCTAGCTTAGAAAGGTGCTGAAATGTCGCCTCTGTTGCCTCTATGTTCTTGCAAGGTTGGCTGATAGAAACATAACTGTTGTGAGGAAGGACTGGTGAGGTGTGTGCATGTGTAGCAGCATTCCTGGGCTGTGGGAGTGGGAGGAGACTGCTACTGGCTCAGCTCAGCCCATCTCCCAGGTGGGAGAGCAAGCAAGGCAGTTTTTTTGGAATGGTAAAATCAGCAAAGCGGATGTAAGTGGCTTTTGGAGTGGTGGCCATACCAGCAAACTCCTGTGAATGCTTGCAGGGCCATTTTGCAGTGATGACATACATGTGGTGTAAGGGCCCATGGGATCAGGCTGGGAGCTGCCAAACTGCCCTCCCTGGAGCCTTTTTCTCACCCTCCCAGGGGACAACCCTTTCACCCACAGGTGAATCTTATCAGCTCTGGCAGCATGCAAAGAGACGGATGTTGGAGGGCTCCTGGTGCTAGCAGTTCAACTTGAGGGTGTGTTTTAGCCTTTCAGGCAGGGTGAAAAAATCCAGCAGCCTCTCACGAATTTGTTCTGCCTGAATGCACTACAATCTGGGGCATGAAGTGAAGGTGAAGGCACAGAGAAAGGAATAGCTGGGATCAGCGCGCTGCCAGGCTGGGAAGAAAATAAATGGATTGGTGTAGGTGGAGTCACTGACTTTGAGGACTCTTGTCTGGGGAGATCTGTTAGCAGACCTCTAACGAATATAAGGGGCGTCTTTTCATGGGTATTTATGCAGGGACATTGGTGTCCTGCCTTGGAGAGCTCACCTTGTGTGCTGATGGCATTTTTAGCGTGGTGGATTCCCAGCCCTTTGCCTGGCCAGAGCTGACTGGGTGGATTTGTAGGCAAAATGCAGCATTGGCTGTTCTAATGGCTGCACACAGGGTTTGTATGTGAGCCTTCATGTTTCAGCTGAAGTTGTTAGACCATAAGCGGATTTACGTATCTCAAAACACAGTGCAATTTGCCTCAAGTTGATTAAGGACCGGAGTGACTTTGCAAAAGGTTGCTTCTTATGTAGTTTTTCCCTAAATTGTTTTCCCTTTTTGTTTTATTTGTTTTGGGTTTGTATTTTCACCCTCTTTAAAAACAAAACATTTTCAAGCTGCAGACCAATACTGAACATTTCATTCCAAAGGACTCTCTCTTCTTTATCCCCCCTATCTTTGATGGCAAAGGGGTCGGGAGGGAAGTAATCAGGGCTTCCTGCATTGTCTGGTAGCTGCTCCATTCCTGATCCCGATGTGGTGATCTGCTTCACCCATCCAGCATGAAGCTTTTCACCAGTGTGGTTTTCACAGTTCACAAACCCCTACAGAACACACGCTATTCCTGACACCTGGAAGATGCAGGTGAGACAAACGTGGGTGTATGGTCATTGACACCTCAGTTTTACTCCCACGGTTCCATTGGCAAACAAACCTGAAAATACACACAATGTGTTGCCACAGGCTACAATCAATTTCCTAGCAAGCACTCTGACCACACAAAGGGTGGAAAATTATATCAGATATGGCTTTGTCCAAATGCATAACTGGCTTCTAGCAGCATTGCCCTGCTGCAGTGCGTGGGGTGTGAAAGAGAGTGATGGGGGCCTTGCTGGGGGCCTGAAATCGAGGTCCAGGTGAGGAATGTATGAGAAGTCGCATTAGTACTTATTAATATACCTTATCTCCTGGCATTGCCTGCATTCTGTGTTGAGTATACCAGCAAGGTCTCCAAATCTTGTGACTTCTGCATCCTACATCCATGATATGGGACAGAGAAGGCTGGAAGGCTATCTGCAGGAACTTTGTAATTTTTTTGTTTTTTTTTTTTAAATAAAAATAATTTAAAAAATTAAATTATTTTTTTTCTTTACAACTTTATTGCTGTGGTTCTGCCAGGAACTCTGACATGCTGGAAATGCCACAAATCATTCAAGGGAAGCATATAGGTATCTTATCCACCCTCTGCCAAGTGGCAAAGTTTAAAGTTTGTCAGCCAAATTTCTCAGTACTGGTCTACGCTCCAGACTGTCTGAATGGCAGTGCCACTGTCACCTCGGTGGTGTTCATTTATAAATGACACAAGTTTTGTTATGAGAGGTTTGTCTTTCGTTTCAGAATTAATTTCAGAATAAACATAATAGGCAGCTGATGCACCTTGTTCCAGCAAAAGGAGCTTTCTTACGTACTAATTAAACTACTTCTCTCAAATCTATTAAACAAAAGGCCTGAGTCAGGATTAGATGCTAATGACTGTGAGTGTGCAGTTATTCAGATACACGTGGGCATAAGTCAGGACTATGTTTTTGATTTGCAGTCTGTCTGTACATGTCAGCATTGCTCCCAGACAGAAGTCGTGAGCTGAAGGGAAGCATTCATTCTCTGAAACTCGCTGTGAATTCAATCTTTGCGTGTGACTTTTTTTTTTTTTAAAGAAAAAAGAAAAGGCAGTGTGGCAAACTCTTGCTTCATTTCTCAGTCCTTCTTGGGGGGAGGTGGTAGATTATATTATTTTAGAAGGACAGAATGGTGAATTCAGTATTGGCTACACAACAGCTCAAATATTTAGCCTGTTTTGGAGTGTCTTTTATGTTAGCTGAAAATACATGCTTTAGGGATTTAATTTTTGTATCTTTATGTGGCTGCTAGCAAAGCACTGGTGAAAGTCATTTTGCGATGGTTGCACGACGCACGGTAGCAGTGGATTAATTTTGCCCAGCAGTACATTTTTACATATTGCTGTGTATCATAGATTCAAACTGAAGTCAATGAAGCGTGACAGTGAATAGATTTAAGAGGGAAATAAATTAAGCTGGACAGAAGCTCGAGAAGAAATGTAGGAAAAGAGAATGAAAACGTTATTAAAGAATTTGTGATCCCTATCAGAAAACTGAATGTTAGTGGCTCTGAAGCAAATGGAATGCATAGTGGTTCCTAAGCAGGAGTAGTTATTGTTGTTTCCTATCTAAATATTAGTAAGTTACTTCAAAATGCTGGGAACAGATGAAAACGTTGAGCAAAGGCAGTGGAGCAGATGGTAATTAAACACTGAATTGATTACTTTTACATACTTTATCATTTTTTAAGTGCTTCAGCTTCCTTATTGTGACTGTATGAATCCAATACAACAGGTCACAAATGTAAACTAAGGCTTGTGGATTTCCTGCCACCAAATGTGTCTTTTCTTGGGACAGCTTGAGGTTTGGATAGTATTTCTCACCCTATACAGCATAGTTCTGAATTTAGAAGCAGCACGGGAGCTTTATTCATATTAACATAACTGATTTTGTGATCATATTAAAGCACCTGATATCTTTAACTGAAGACATAGAGAAGTCTTTGAGGAAAAATTAGAAGATCTTTTACAGTCATGCTGATGCTAATGAAGTTTGCTTTGTGCTTCTGCTAAAGGACAAAGCATTATTAGACATTTTACTGATAATGTTATTCCCCGTTGCAAGTGCCGAGAGGTTAGCCTTCAAAAAAGATCTAAGAAAGTGGAATCTTTATTTGCAGTTGTCTACTCTTTGTTGTGTTTGTATCTCTGGGTGAATGCTGTGGTGAATGCTTTGTTACTTTATCGCCTCAGCCTTTTAATGCCTTGGTGTTGAGAAAATACAATAGTCGGTGCCTTTAGCATGAAGTCTGAAAAACTGGCTGTCAGAGATATGGAAATAAATGAGATTTAATAGCATTAGGAATGAAAATACTTTGGACGGATGATACTCAGTGTGCACTCAGAGTAAATTGGATAAGGACCAGCTGGAAACTTGTACCTAAGTTCATCTTTTGTATTATTTGGGAGTAACGCAAGTTTATCAAAGTTTCAGGAAGCAGTGGTGACCCTTATCTGGATGGAAAGGATGCCCTGGAAGGGCTCCTCAGTGCTGCTGGAGGCAGGAGATGGGAGAGAGCCTTCCCAAGGAAAGGAAAGATGGAGTAGGATCGTTCTGTGTGACAGTTGACGAAAGGAGTTGATGGACGAAGGAGCCTCTGAGAGGAACTGATACCTGTTTAAGGTTAAGCCAGCAGAGCTGATGGATCCAGCATTAAATTTAACTTCTGGCAAGGACCTCTTATCTTGGCAGCTGTGTTTACTATGTTATGTGAGAGGCACTTGGGACTGGATATAGATAGTGTTGGGGTTTGAGAGAAAGCAAGGGTGATTCCAGCTTGGTTAGTGTTGCAATGCTATGTTGGTACCCACTTGAAATGTCTGCATACCTTGGCAAAGGGTTTCTGTTGTCTTTTCTGTTTTCTGTTGCCAGACATAGATACTGTTCGTCACCAAGTAGGAGTACAGTGAAATCTGTCTTAAGCACTCGCAGAGCAGGCTGGTAACGCTCAGTCTAAAGGAGGTGGTCTTCTCAAAGTCAAAGCTAAATTATGAAGATAATGACGAGAAGGGAATTTAATTCATGAGGTTGCACCATGTTTTACCTGTGGAAGGCAAAAGCAAACTCATCATATTGATGCGTTGTTCTGTAGCGCTCAGGTCAAACATGCTGGGCTCAGTGTGACTGCTTTCCTGGCATGGAAATCCTCCATGTGGAACAATTCTGTGGAAATTCTGCAGAGATTTGTTACTTTGGATCAAATGTTATTACACTGAAAAATGCGTGAAAGAGTTCACAGAATTATTTGCTGGGAAGAGAAAGAAAAGGCACTCAGGGTAAAGTTGCAGAACTCAGAGAAGGTACTTAATTGAAACAAGTCGTGAAAAGGATGCTCATCATCCAACTTGCAACAAAATCCAGGATGAAAAAGCAGAAAAACCGGCAATATGTCTTAGTTATGCACACTGTTATTAATAAAAAAAACCAAATGCATGCCACATAAAGACTGTGTGCATAGAGGGAATGCAGCTTTGCTGCTACAGCAGGATGAACCCCGAGCTGGAACAAAGGAGAAGAAAAGGGGCTGTGTGTGCCTGTGCACATGTGTGGGCACTGAGGGGGTTTGTTCAGTTTTAAAAGACCTTTGTGCCCTGCCAGCCTTCAGACAGCTGAGCATTGGGCTAGTCTCCTACCTTAATTAAGAACAGTTTGATTGCCTGTGTCACTGCTCCCATGGCCTCTGCAGTTCTGAGACACTGAGTGAGGGGTTCCTGTCCTGTGGGGGTGCTGCTGCGATTGCCTCCCCCATGGGGCAGAGGGGTGGAGAAGCTGCTGTGATTGCCCCTGCATGGGGCATCTGGGGAACAAGCTTTGTTTGGCAGCTCCCCTCCCTCTCACCTGAGGTGGGAGCAGGGTTCAAGCAAGCAGTGATTTTTCTCAGTTGGCAGGTGGCAAGCACTTCTAAACACAGGTTTTTACAGGCCAAGAACTTGTTTTGGATATTAGCATATAAATTTATCTGGTTTTTCCTTTTTATAGCTGTCTGCAGATTTAGGAATTTGTAGGGTGCTTCCTCTTACTGAAGTTTCACACCACTTTGAAAGGAGAACCGTTACCTTAGACTAAAAGCAGAGATGATTCTGGGCCGCAGCAGCACGAACCCGTGGCTGCTTGCTCTGCGATTAAGTCTGCTTCCGAGGGGCTCAGTAGGAGGTTCCTGTTCTGTGAATGCCTTTTTTTTAGCTTGCAGACATACGTGCACATGAAGTAAGAGTGCAGCCGTTTTGGCTTTCGAGTCAGGGA
Organism: Thinocorus orbignyianus; assembly: GCA_013400375.1. NCBI lineage: Eukaryota > Metazoa > Chordata > Aves > Ciconiiformes > Thinocoridae > Thinocorus > Thinocorus orbignyianus. Next base: position 395,375 of record VXBW01005586.1, on the reverse strand, counting down.
AGGTGGTGAGGAGAGAGGATGTAATGGGTTTTGAGACAAAGATAGATCTTCAGTTGCAAGTGTTTTTTTTCTACAACTTCCTATTTTGATTTGCATTAGAGGTGGGGGCTGGGTGTATTTATGGTTTAATGAGACACTCTCGCCTTAATAGCAGAATATTATTCACAGGAAGAGATGAGTTATCGCTGGTATTCTTCTTCTTTCTGTTCAGTTACTGTGGATACAGCGTGTAAGTTTTAGACGTACTTCCCCCTTGAGCTGTATAAGCAACTTCCAGTTGTTATGCTGAAGCTGCTGAAGGAAAGGGGCTAAAGGAGCAGAGTTTTTAAAGAGAGACTTGTTTACTGCTTGAATTCCTGCGGATACAATGAGCTTTCGTGGAAGATTCAGAAAGGAGCCCAGTGAACTGCGGAAGAAAAGAAGGACGGTTAGGCGAGTGAATCAAGGAGAAATCCACAGATTAAGCTGTGTGAGTATGCACCCGTTCTTCCATCTCTTCTACAAAACTGCTAAGAAATGGCAGGTCAAAGACTTCACATAGGAGAGAGTAGGATTTATTCCTTGGTGTATACGTAGGATTGACAGACTCATCAACCTGTGTGAGGAGTAACTGACCATTGGAGAATGATTAATGGAGTCTGAGACTGAAGTTTGGGGAGTTCGGGAGTTTACAGAGCTCAAGTGCATTGGTGCAACTGTGATATAGCATCACGTTGTCGATCAGACACGTGCTGAGAGCAGGGTGCTCTCTCTGCAGCCTGGTAGCACATGCTTGGTAGTTCCATGAACATCCATAATGCTGGGCCTGGAGCAGAAAGTTACTGTCTGCTGTTTCAGATCTCATGGTCTGCTGTGGGTGCTTTTTGCCTCTGGAGGCCAGGAGGAGGAGGAGGAGATAGCCACTGTCCTCCTGCAGTGCAGGGAGCAAAGGTAGAAAGCTCCAGAGCCCTTGGTGGAAAGCTGGAGTGAGGTTGTGCCCTGCAAGGTGGATGGCAGCTTTGCCATCGATGGCTTTGGGCCAGGACCGTGCCTGCTCTAGCTCTACTGTGTGACCCTGGGCAGCTCACATTAACTGTGTTGTACTTGTGCTTTTCTGAATGAAATTAAAACTGCAGGCAATTTAGGTAAAATGCTTAGAGCCTTCTGTTGAGAAGCCTTAGGCAAATACTGGCTTTCAGTGTATTCTCTGAACTTTAGAGATTATGTTAGATGTCAGATGTTTCATGGCTTCCCCAAGAATTATTTGCAGTCAAAGGATCCTTTTCTCTATGGCAAGAGGTGTTTGGTTTTCTTCCGTGGTTTTGTATCTCCGATTACAAGCTGTGTTTGCGTGTGCATGCTGGAGGCTCTTTCAAGGCTATTCTGAATGTCCAGTGCAACAATGAGTCAGTGGTAATACTCTGAAGATGAATATTCTCATTATCTTTTTTTTAAATAGGAAGGAAATTAACTTCACAGTTGTAACACTTGGTCACAGATTGCTTAAGATGGTCTATGGTTCATCTCCTAGAGTGTTTGGGGTTTGCTTGTGACTAGCTGCCATTTTGGGTAGATATTTTATATGGAAATGAATCTTTTTGACAAGGCTACGTTACAGCATAGTTCTGTCTGCCCTGAGCTATTGGCATACAGTCAAAGATACCAAGTTTAAGTTTCATGGTCTTGGGTCCTACGAATGAACGCTGGTGCGGCTGCTGAAAGCATTTAACCCTGGCAGTTCACAAGACTTTGGTAGGAGGTGGCCACTGCTGCTTGACTTGTCCTCTTAAATCCAGGTTAGGAGGGATTTTTGTTGCTGTTACACAAATCCTGAATAGCACCCATCAGAAGTGGTTGAAGACTTAGAGGAAAGTATGACTGGAAATAAAATAAAGCCTGAATAGTGATAGTGAATCAGTAGCCTGCCTGCAGATGAAGTGCAATATATTTCTTCATTTTTGTCTGTATTACCAGGTGATAGAACCTGAGGGTTTGTTCAGTTGAGTGGTGCCAATAACCTTTAGATTGTTATGATTTCTAAGCATCAATAAAATGTATCATACCCTGACCTAAGAGCGCTTGTAACTGTGTCCCTCTTGCCTTTAATTGGAAATAGATAATGTGCCTCTTCCATCAGAGGCTTGTGATTCTTACTACACTTGCCATGAAGAGTCTGGCTTCTATAATGTCAGGGGTATTACTTTGTTTTTCAGAGGAATCCGTTCTGATTTCTGTTCTTTTCAGACATAAGACAGACCAAGACGGGGTCACTGTGCCGTGTTATTCTGCGAGTGTATTTCTCAATTGTTTGTTTAGCCCTCAGGAAACATGGTCACACTTGGCTTTACTTTTGTGGCTCGTGACCTGTGTCTTTCTACCCAACATTTCATAACTGGAGCATGTTAAATCTCTGGCCTACAGGCACTTTTTGCTATCAACCAGGAACCAGTCTCTCTTTCATGCACCAGTCCTCCGCACCTCTGATACTGCAGATTTCAAAGTGGTGTTAGCACCCACTACAGCTGTAAAGGCTTTTGTACATGGGGACTTTATTCAAAGAATGCATTTCTTAGTATACTAAGATTACTACATTTTCTGTAGATGGACTTGTATTGTTTACTGGAAACTTTTTTCTTTTTTTTTTTTTTAAGGCTGATTATTATCTGATTAATTTAATTGATTGCAGATTGTTGATTGAGCTCAGTGTGGTTGACCGGATTTTGCTCTCATTTACGTTCTGTGTGTGTAAATGACTTGATAGGTAGATAATTGATTTGGGGGGGTGGTTGATGTCAAGGAAACGATTATCATTTTAACGTCATTGTGAGAGCTGAGTTTATAATAGTCATGTATAGACGATACTGCTTTTTACAGAAAAAGCTTCTGTGGAAATTATTTACTCAGATATGAAGCATGAAGAGATAAGTAAGGTAGAAAAAAGGGAGATATTCACTGAGTAAAATGAAGCGGAACAGCATATATGAGATTTGCCCTACAGGACAGTGACTTATTACTAAGTACTCCTTAGGAGTCAAATGGTGTTTTTGAAAAGTTTATTGAGAGCTGATGCAAATATTTTTGTCAGTTGTTTTTGCTTCAGGGATTCCTGAAGTGTTTGAGCCCCTTTCAGAAAAGCTGTTTGCTCAGTCTACAGATCTATGACTTAATACATCTAAATTTTAGTATTTCAGTGAAAATGGTCAACGAAGTTTGCTTGTGTGCTGTGTTGCAACTTCGTCAGGCTTGCAATAGTGATCAAAGTCTTCAGCATCAGAGCATGATCTAATGAGCAGGTATTAGAGTTTTCCCTTCAGTCTTTAAAAAAAGTCTCCTGTGTACTCTGAAAACAAGGCCTACTAGAAAGAAATCTGGATTTTCGAAGTAAGTAAAAATGTTTTTGAAAAGAAATCTGTTCTGTGCACAGTGTTATGTAAAATATGTCCCTGATCTAGCAACAGGTTTCTGCCTTCGCTGTGAGGGTCATCTGAGCACCACTTAAGGTCAAAAATTGGGCATGTCTTTATTTTTAATGTAGATTTTTCCTTAGACTACAATGACTCTCAGTGTATATGTGAAGTTATGTATATATGTGTGTGTGTTTGTATACACAGACAGAAGTGGAAGTGCTGTTTACATAAACTTTGTACTGGAAGCTTAAAAGCTTTGGTCAAACCTCCTAAGTGGAGATTACAGGATGGTTTTGTTGGCGACCATGAATCTGCCCACCTGAGGCCACGCTAGAAAAAGCAAACATGATGCGAAGAGTGTTTCCAGGATAGCTGAAGCAGACTCAGACCAGGATCCACATTGTGGTGCCCGGGGCAGGACAATTCACTTCTCCTTCCCTAGGATGAAGTAATTGTTAATTTAAGCGGGCAGGCAGAGCACTCCAGCTCTGGTCCCCACAGCTTCCATCCCTTCTTCCCAACCCACTTTCAGTGCATCCTACCTGTCGGTTCTGGTGTCTCTATGAAGATGAGTGAATCACATCTTTGGCTCTTTTGCTTTCTTTATGATTAGATTCAGCATTGTTGCTTTAAAGAAAACCTTTTGTTGCTATAACTGCA
>VXBW01005586.1:366115-391289 GCA_013400375.1 Thinocorus orbignyianus | reverse complement strand
GACCTGGCTAAGGTCAGGTAAGGGGAGTGAAGTGGCTGAGTGTTGCCAGGTTAGAGGTCTGTATAAATTAAATTAAAAAAATCCTTTACAAGACTTTCTTGTTTTTCCCCCGAAGTGACCTATGGGCAAATATTTAGTCTAGGCTTCAGAATTACTTTCTGTTTGGAAGCTGTCCTTTTTGGCATTTTGAAAAGCCAGTACATGAAATTTACTTTAACAACTTAGCAGTTTCTGTAGAGGTCTTGTTGTCGGTGGTGTGATAAATCTGATTTTAGTAATTTTCTGATTAAATGAAATGTGTTTATCTCCTACCTAAAAAGTGTTTCCAGCTACTGCATAAACATAGAGGACAAGTAGGCTGTTTTCTTGCTACCTTGAATATTTTGCAGGCTATGTTGGTAGTTTTATCTAATGTTTAAAATGGCAAGTGCCAGTTACTGAAGGTGCACGTGTGTGCTTGCTCACGTGGGTACCTTCCACATTCAGAAAGCATCTCAGCAAGGCTACAATGCTGGGTGTGTAATCATGGTTGAGAAACAGATTTCAGGAAGCCCTTTATGACTTAGGTCAAGCCTAGCATGAAGCATCCCCTCTCTGCCCCCACCACGGGTGCTTTGCCGAACCAACAGCCCCGTGTGGCTTGCACGTTTTAACCATGAGTGAGAGAGTTTTACAAGGCCTAGTACTTTCAAAATTCATAATGAAAGCAGCTATGAATTCTAATTTGAGAAATAAAAGGTAATAGAAAGAGTAGGTCACTCCCCAGTTGCCTGAGAACGGGTCTCTGTGGTTTGAGTAGTCTTAACCCTGATCTCTCGTCGGTTGGGTTGCTGGAGAAGTTCCGTGCCAGTGTGCCACTGAAGCTGCTGGTGGCTGCAGCCGGCCCATCAGTTAAAATGGAAATGATCTGCTAGCTCATCCAGATGAGGTGTTTCTATCTTTCAAATATTTAGCACACTGAGTTCTCTTATGGTAACTTTTAAAGCTGGAAAATACGCAAAGTAGATCCATGTAGATTCTGATCCACAAAACAATGGTAATTTCCAATGTAAGCAATTCAAATTCATCACACCCAAGCTGTGTTTGTACAGCGTAAGTTTCATTTAATCGAGAAAATCCCTTATTTGTGTCAGTTAGAATTTTCTTTCAATGAAAGAGGCTGTAATGAAAGAAAATTAATTTTCACTTTCTTTATTCCCAGCAGGATCTTCCACAGGATCCCCTGCTTTTGCGCTGCTTAAGCTGATAGGTACTATAGCACTTTGGAAATAATTTTCTGAAATATTAGGAATTTTGGGGTTTTGAATCTTTTTGCAATTCTTTGTAGTTTTCTCTGTACCAGAACCTTGTGGAAACTGACAACCCCCGTAATGAAATTTACTGGCACATCGGCTTCAGCGCTGACACCGAGGAGTGTATCGGTTGTGCTGAGCAGGCCTGGAAGGCTCTTTGGATTCTTTCCAAGTGCAATTCCCCAAGCTTTGTGGAAAGACATGACAAATTAAACATTTTGGACCTGACAAGTGCGTGTGTTTTAGGGTGGAAGGGAGGGGGTGTCACAGAAAATTTTCTTTGTACCACTAATTATGAATCAGTTGACTGTGGATCACACACTTAGCCAAATGTCGCCTTTGTAAGGTGGCCAGAGAGTTTGTTGACTGTAAATAGATGTACACCGGGCCAAGCAATTGTAAAAATGGCAAGATCTAAAATAAAAGGAGGGACCATCTGCCTGCTGGTTCTGGCTTTGCTTCCCGGTCACTTGCCCAGATACCTTCTGCAAACCTGGAATCTCCTCCCCCATGCTTGAGATGCAAAACTTAAAGGAAATCCATAACATGCTGTGGAGCGTGCTGGGAGCGCAGAGTTAGGGCAGGCCTGTGGAGAGCATTTTGAGTTGACAAGACCCATCACTCCCAGCTCAGCTGCTTGCGGGTGTTGGGGACACCGTAATCCCTACGTGGCTGTGCTCTCTCTGCCCACCGGGTACAAACAGTGGCGTGGGACTCGCCGCCTGGAGCACGGTGGGTCATCCAACTGCTCACCCATCATCTCAGCTACTGGGGGAAGATGGTATGCTCAGTGCAGGTACCTTCCCCGTGGAAGTTGCCCCCCGCATCAAAATGCAGTGCTGCCTCATGGGGAATAGAGACGTGCATTGTTCCTACAAACAAGCAAAAGTTTTGGTCACTCCATAAGTGAGTGGTTTTCTAGCCTCAGCTTCAGCTCCGTGAATATTCAGGCAGCTATGGCTGGCGTGCCTCAGCTCCTGGGCGCTCAGTTTCACTAGCACATCTGAAGACAGGGTTAATTAAATTCAGCCTTTACACTACGCCTCCTCCAAAAAACCTGATTTTTAGCTTCCCTTTGGACAGGCTTGGCAAAGAAATACTTACTTTAAATTGGCCCATGCTGGTGAAATAAAATTAACTACCTATATTAACCATATTAAAAACAAAGTCATCTCATATGCCAGAGTCAGTATTTAACTGGGGAAAGGCAAGGAAGAGCAAGAAGTGGGAGAAGCATTTCACACTGATGTCATCACAGAATGTAATTTAATTTGCTCTTGTGAGTTTTAGTAGGATTGGGCTTGGTTAACTGTATCACTGAAAAATCCATAAAAAATGAAGGACAGTGATGCTATTATTTGATTAAGGGGCCCTGTCTCTTGTAAATCTGCCCATTTTAGTATTGCGAATGTGTACTAGAATGAATTGTAATTTTAGACAAGCCATAGCTTGGATGAAATCTAAAATCAGAGTCCTGCTTGATCTTGACCAATCTGGCCATCAGAATTCTTTTGACTTTTTATGCACATGCAGTGGATCCTCCTGTCATGAAGATATTTTTATACAGGTAACTGAGATCCATCAGCTTAAATTTCTCTGTATCTGTTTCTTTAATTTTCTTATTCCTGGAATGGGGAAAAGAAGAAATTCATTTAAACATCTATATTAAATTCAATAGATTCTAGATACTCAGGGTTACATCTGGGAATAATACACCATTAAAGCATTAGAGAATCATAGCATTTCATCTAGTTTATTTATAGAATAGGGAAGTACTTGGGATGACTGTCCAGAGACTCTTGGTCTCAGTTACATCATTTCCTCCTTTAATGAGTGTTCACAGAAATACAACTTCAGGATGATGATATGGAAGTCATTTTATCCTATAATTATGAAGAGAAGATGGGTGCTAGCATCAAAGCATGATGTCTGTGCAGCTGGAGGCAAGCCAGGTACCATATCAGTTTCTGTAAAATCATTTATGTGGGTATTTTTGGTCATTATTACTGGGAAAAATAGTGCTTTTGTACCTGGCCCAGAAGATGATAGCCATCCGGCTGTGTATCACTGGTGGAATCTGGGATGTTTGACTGACTCATGTGAAATTAAGTAGTGATTATTCCTCTGTTTGCTCCAGCGCTCATTAAAGATCTCTTCACTAATCCAAAAGAGTTTGGAAAGGCTGGCTCAACAACATACAGGATTACACTCCACAATGCTGTCAGGGTGTGAGGTAAATGGTACTGTTGTGATTGTTGTAGCAGGTGAGAGAGTTAGAGAGTGTCTTTTTACTAGATGTATTCACAACCATTTCAGTACAACTAAATGTAATTCATTACTCACTTGAGATAGAGAATATAAAAAGCATTATAAAAGTCCAAGCCAGCATAATTCAATCTTGGCACAGATTGCTAGGTTGGTCTGTTTCCAAAAAGAACAGACAAGTTAAATAGAGAAGAGGCAGCACTATGGTTATTAAATTAGCTTTAAATCTGCACCACTCATTTACAAATCTCTGCTAGTGCTTGCAGGAAGAAATTCGCTAATCCCAACATCGCTGCTTCTGTCTGCCTGTGTCGGGAAAACTGAGCAGTCATTCCACGCCTTCTGGAGACAAACTGCTAACTAAACCAGCTGCCACTTCCCACCAGAAATACCATACTAAGCGTTGCAGTGCTAAGCTTTGCCAAATCCAAACTACTGGCTCTGCAAAGGATGGAGTTGGTGTCCACATTGGATAGTCTAAAGGTTTCTAAGGGCGTGCAGAGTTGATAAAGAGGGGTGTCATGTTCGTTATACTGTCACGTTTGATGTTGGCAGGGACTGGACTAGATTACCTCTGCAGTCGGTGTATTGAGGAGGATGGGCTATTACTTGCATCTCTGGTTTATGGGAGTTGGCATAATACACAGTATTGCGTTTTATACAGGATTTTGCTCTAATGTGAATGAGGGGAGAATGGCATTTGTCATTGCATCCATAGAAAAACATCACCATAAATATTGAAGAGCTCCTCTGAAAAGTTTTGCAGTGACTTTGAAAATGTCACATTTAGTTACATTTCAGATGTGCAAACTTGCTGGTAAGACTTCTTTGTTAACGTGTGTTAAAAACTTTCTATCAGATAGTGTACTTTGCAGCACCAAGAGAACAGGAATTAGCATTGTGGGAACGGGGATGTTCATGTGGTAGCGGTGTTTCTCTGTTCTTCAGAGTTTTCCCAAGTTACGTTCCTGTCTCACGTAAAGGACCACGCAGCTGTCAAGAAGTTTTCCCCTGGAGTGTCTCACACAGCTCTTGGGTGGCTTTCTGAGCGCTGCCAGTTTCTGAAGAGAACAGAGGGGCCAGGGTGATGTGGCTTACCCTGCCTCCAGCTGCAGCTGCACATCTTTGTGACGGTAGTTTTGAAGAAGGTGTAGCTCTGCTCAGCATAGCCTCACAGGGATTTCCAGGGGGAAGAAGGAGTAGCAATTTGTTCTCCAGCCCTAGCAAAAAGGGTAGTTTCCATTGGTGTAGAGGACCTACAAAAGCCACAGGTTTTTGTGGGATTCCCCCATATTTCAATAGAGGTCCCAAGATTCGCGGGGTTCCCCAGGTCTCGCTTAGTCTGTGACTTCAGTAGGAAGGTGGTTACTTATGTCACTTGCTTACTTCGTGGTATTTTTAAGAAATTTTGAAAGCCTAATATTCACGGACCTTTCCAAGGAGCATCTGACCTAGATTAATATTGTGTGGACACATCTTGGAGTTTGAAGAGTGGATGTTTATGGTGTCAGTGTTTGTCTGATTTATTAAAAGTTGAGATTGTAGCAAAACCATTAGGCTAGTGCTAGAATCAGTCAATATCAAAAACTTTCTGCAGAAAGTTTCATTTTAGTGAAACCACTACACAGGAAGAATGGCTGCACGAAACATTTGACCTCATAAATGTTAGCACCTGTATTTTCTTTGAGTTTTCTTGCAGGTGGTTGCAGTAATATTCCCTACCGAAGGTAACAGTTGCATGATTACAAATTTTCTTTCTACTAAACTTGGCCGGGGTGAACTTTTTTCAGAGCTTAGCCTCGCTACCAAAGTGGGTAGTACAGCAGCGATGGAGCACTCAGTGTGCACTGGTGTTTTCTCTTCGTGCTTTAACTCCTTGAAGCTTATGTCTTTAGAGGAATATTTAATAAATAGATACAATGGTAGGTTTATTGCAGGAGAGCATAAAGCTCATAGATAAAGGGTTATGCTGAGTCACAGCAGTCTTTGAAAGGAACCGAGAGCGAGCTGAGCATGCCGAGATGGTTGGATGAGCCCATTACGTTCCTGCAGGGACCTGCTGTTGTTAAAAGTCAGACTGAAACCTCATTCGAGAGCACAGCTGCTGCTCAACCTGAGCGTCTCTTGAGCAGGACTGGATGTTAATGTGCTGACTGGTACTGGCCAGGGCTAAGTCCCACTTTGGGACAGTCTAAGGTAACATTGGCTGGGTTAATATGAAGTCTCACGTGTCCTAGTAGGGTGCCTTGTCTTACCTGAACATCACACACAACTATGCAGTTCTATCGTAGAATCCAAATTAAACTTTAAAGCTTTTTTTTCCCATTTGGGCCTTTTGTGTTTTACAGTGGCCTTCCTCCAAATAAGTTCCTTTTTTTTTTCTTCTATTAACCCCAAGTTTTATTTCCAATTCAATCTATTCTTCATAAGTCTAAGGCAAGACAGGCAACCATCCTTGCACATCTGCAGATTCATCTGGGAGGAATCTAGCACAGTATTTCTGTTTCAGAATCCCCTTTTATTTTATTCATACAGACAGATCTTTTAGTAGTTTCCTGGGAGCTGATAGTTAAAGATACTGCGTAATTAGCTAGGTCAAGTATTGCTTCTCTTTCCTGCCTCTCCCTCTCATCTCACAGCAATGTTCATAAACCAGTTTTCTTGGGAAAGAGCTTTCGAAAATGTTCTATTTACTAACGTTATACATTGATCTTTCCTGTCTTTTACAAGTCTCCAATAGCTTGTTGAATACTAAATACTAATGATTTTTAGAAGTTTACTGATTCTTAAGATGGCAAACAGGATAGGGTTAATAGACTTGAGAAGAGAGTTATTAGACTGAACTGTTGAAGGAACAGCTCCTATATTTTAAATTACATCTCCATCCTTGGAGGTTTTTAAGACTCATCTGGAAAAGTTCCCAAACAGCCCTATCCAGCTTGCTCTACTTTGAGCAGGGCTTTGGAGTAGATGACCTGTGGAGGTCCTGAGTTATTCTGTGGTTCTATCATAAGCTGTTCAGCAATTGAAAAGCTTTCTAGGAACATCCATATCCCAGTGTTTTAATCTTTTGTGTGTGTGCGTGTGGCTATGTTACTGATACCTAATTAAACTTTTCATAGATGCATTTGATAAGAAAGGAAATATAGAAGGGAAATATATATACATATTATATATATGTATATAATATAGAAGGGAAAGTGTTCACAAGGGCTGGGGAGAAATCTTGAGGTGACTGTAACTACTGAAAAAGCAGGCTCTCTCTAGAATGAAGTCAGAAGAGGGAGAGGCTTGTCTATTTGGACCACCATGTGTGAATTATATATATAAAATCAAATATAATGGAGAATCATGAGATTGTCCATTGGAGGAATTTGTTTTGTGGAGATGTGAAAGCTTTCTTTTCCCGCACACCATGGTTTTGATTTAGGGAACTGAGAGGGAGGGAAGTTTGATGTTGTTCTGGATAGCACAATGCAAGAACAGTGGGCGAAATATAACTTACTTAATGTCCACCATTGCATCAGGCTGAAAAAGTGCTCTGCAGAAGCCCTTCTACATTTGCTTTCCACTACAGTCCTTTTTGTCTCTCATCACCTGCTTTTCCATCCCTTCTAGCAGTTCTTTTGCCCTTTCTCATTTACTCTCTCTGATGCTTAAGTCTTTGAGTCAGGCAAATGTTGTCACTAATAAATGACCCTTCATTTGTTTAATGTACTCTAGCATGTCAAATGGGTTTCTCTTTTTCTATTTTTGGGTTGTATTTTGAGATGGCATGACTTTACTTTTGCTTGGTTGTTTCTATGGTGGCTTTTTACTTTACTGATGCTCTGATGATACTAATCTCGTTTCTGACAAGAGAAACCACGGGGATGGGTACCAGGTTGTAATAATTCAAGGTTAACCTCCTGGAATAAGTAAAGTAAACCAATGTGATGGCACTCAAAAGCTACCAGCCGTTCAAGAGGTGGGACTGTGTAAGACAGTGAAGATTACTGGGTTACCTATTCTAAAACGTGTTAGTTCAAAGTCATATTTATATTCAGTTCAAATTGCATCCATTTCTCTGTTTGCCTATGTGTATTGATAGAGACAGAATGTCCAGGAGAGTGACAGGCAGGTTATTGTTGTGGGTTTGGTCCATGTAGTGAGCTGAAGGATTGCTCTGGAGTTGTCGGATGGAGAGTGACACAACTTTCTCACTTCCACTGTTCTTGAGTGAGCTCAGCTGCAACAAGCTGTGAAGAATAGGGAGGGCAGAACAAGTTATTCATAGTTTGGTGTGAAAAAGGAAAAATGTAGCGGATCTTAGTTCATGGAGGGGGATGAAGGCAAATTTGAGTGAAGAGAGATTATCTGATCTTTTCTGTTTTTTCTACAGCAGGAAAAACCCAAACTCTTGGAGCCTTTGGATTATGAAGCTGTTATCACAGAGATTGAAAAAAATATTGGGGATAACCAGTTTAAGGATCTGATATTATTCCCTGACGATGACTTTTCAGTAAGTATAATGCAAATATGTGTTATTCTTTTCCTTAGGTTTGTTTCTTCGTTTATTTATTTCATCTTCGTTGCTAGAGGGAGAGTTGGAAGTTGCCCAAGGGCTCTCTACATTTTCTTAATTTATGCATAATGTCTTACTGTCCTCCCACCAAATTAACTTTTGCTTTTCTGACATTAGTATATGAGTGAATTTACTCTTCAGGATTAGATAAAGCTTGAAGCCTTGGTGTTCCCAGAAACACTTCAGGAACTCAGAAAACATACTATTCCATAACATATACTTGTCTGGTTTTGTAGCACAGTGGTATTTTGGCCAATGCTGGAATCTCTCCTTTCTATTATAATCTAATTTAATCACACTTCCATAGTTTACATCCAGTCATTCTTAACCGATTCTATTTAATGTATTTGGCCACTAGAATCAGGCAGTACGTGATTCTGCTCAAAGTCAGATTTTTTCAGATGGTGGCTGTGACTTGATTTCCAAACTGTGCCATAGCCAATATTAGATTGCCAGAGAAAGATAAATCCAAATGGATTTGATTTTTGTTTGGTTTTGGGGTTGCCTTCAATTCTTTTCCACTGGCATCCAGATTTGGCGTCCTGAGTGATGGGGAGTGCAGATGGAGGGTGCCAGTGCCGAGGCAGGCTCCTGTGGTGGGATGCTGGTGGGCAGTGGATACCAGAGCCCACAGCCGGGGACCTGCCTGACCTTGTGCTGGGTTCCCTGTTGCTTGTCCTGGCGAGCTGTAAAGAAATGGAGAAATTAGAAGTCCAGGGCAGGCCTCACCATGGTAGTGGTGGGGCAGGTCTGGGGGGTAGGGACTGATTGCCGGGGCGGCTGGGGAGGGCTGCTGCCAGGCAGGGAAGCTGGCAGATTGCCTGCATCACGTAGCAACTTCTTCAAAATCGGCTGATCTCTGTAAAAGATTTAGATTTTGATGAATAGGCATTCTCTAATGGAAATACATTTCAATTTGTGACCAACTGTAACTGCTGTGTGAGGGCCCTTCCCATCAGCTTATGGCGCTGCTGCTGTCCTGTGGGGCCGACTTAATCTAATCGACTGCTCTGTTTTACTAAATGGCTCTATTTCCTTGGTGGCATTAACCGAGTTAATGTGCTCATGGGATTGAGAGAAAACTAAACAGAATAGATTTCCTCATCATCGTTAATTCCTTTATCCATTTTGCACATTTGTGAACTTACGAAATTGAAATTTAGCATTATGAAACTGGCTAGACGTACGGCGTGCTGTCACAAGGCCCTTGAGCCCTTTGATTTGGAACAACTGAGCTCAAGTCAGTGGAGCAAACCCTCCCAGCGAAAGAAGAATTATGGCCTACAGCTTGAGACCCCTGCCTGTCACACTGGATTTTCATATCCTGATTTTCATTTCATTTTGAGCAGTCGCTGCCTGGCTTTTAGTAGCTGTTTCTGTTACGTTTCCTCTGTGTTATGCTTTGCAACTATTCTGTGTAACCTATTTAAATTTAAAAAAAAAAGAAGAAGAAAAGATTAAGACAGAGGAGAGGGGTACTTGCATAGTAGAGGTGGTCTGTACTCACAGAAGAGCAGAGGCAGTGGTAGGTAGGGTCCGTATCCTTGCAATAAACCGTCTTTTTGCTTTGTCACCTTCTGTTGAAGTCAGCTGCCGTAGCAGGAGCCTGTGCCACCAGACAGGACTGCAGAACTTTCCTGGCAGACAGGTTTTTCAGCTGCAGAGTGTCGAATTATAGCACTGCTCTTTCCTGCTGAAATCTCACCTGTGCATAAAAGTCTGGGTTGGCCATTTGAATAGGGAGAGATCCATGTCTGACTGAATTAGGAGGTGCTCAGGCTGGCTCTGAGTGTTATTTAATGGGATAATGCCCCAGGAAATGGTAGGCATTACTGTTTAACTCCTAATGGTTACAATTGCTTCAGACTTTGTGGCTCAGTGTTAATGTAACCTGTATGTTAGCATATCCTACAGGCAAAAGCATCTTCAGAATGAAACCCCACCAAAAGAATTAGCTGAAGTAGTGAGCGTAAGAGAAAATTCTGCTTTTAATAATGATTTCCCATTTCTGGATCTGTAGTATTCACTGCATGCATCAGATATGGATCGATTTATCATCGTGGTGGCTGTACTGTCTGGTCTTGTTTCATCTCAGAATTGCAGTTTGTCTCACAAGACTTGTGTTGGTCAATTCCAGCATCTTAGAAGTCTGTGGAACAGCAAAGAATTCTTAGTATCAGTTTGAACCTGATAGACTATATTCTTCCATTTCAACAGAAGAATACAAGGTGTATACATTATGAAGATGCTTCTCTGGTTTTTCTCCAGTCAGGAAAAAGTTCCTTCACTTTTTTGTAACTGTGCTCAATAACCCTTAAAAAAAAAAATAAATTCACATCAGCTCCATTTCTTGTTTTCCTGGCAATGCTTTGCTTGCTAACTCTCCTCCTGCCTGCCCAAAGTCCAGTTTCCATTTGAAAAAAAGCATGTCAGCTCAGCTTCATTTTTCACCTGCTCCTGGACCCCATGAACAAATTGCCCTTTTGTTGCTGTGCTCTGAAGTAATGACCAGTGGAAATTTCTGCAGCAGTACAGCAACTGTGTGGAGGAAGGATCCGCAGAGCTTCAGGGGAGCTTCCTGTCACAGGAGTACGAGCTTGCACTCTCTACTTCTCAATGGTAGTAAGTGGGAGTTGATGGGCTTCCTGCTGCGCTCATGAAAATGCATGCTTGGTGGTGATGCTGTCAGGTTTGTATCCTTACGGCTGGGTTACCCTGCTCCAGTCACCTTCTGTTCCCCAGACCTGGCCACACTCTCCCTTGACAGCTGGAACCGCTGCTGCCTGGCATTCCTGTTTCTCACTTTTCTCCTACGTGCTGACTGGAGAGGAGGCCATGAAAGACGTGTGACAGCTTCCTTCAGAGTGGTCTCCCTCCCACTTTTAACCTTTCACATCTTAGTTTTGCATGGATTTGTTGTCATACATTTGTACTTCTGCTCCTAAGCCCCTTTGTGTATGCAAGCAGAATGCTTGTTGTTCTTTCAGAAGTATTTTTTTGTTCTTTCTTCATGTCACAATTCTTAGGAAATTCACTGAACTCCCAGAATTCTCTTTTCAAATCTCTCCAGGATCTCAAATTTTGTGTAGAATCATTGGTACCCTTCCTTAGCGGCAACAGGCCCAACACCTTTGCTTGTGTGGAGGTTTAGTAACTACATATATGTTAACAATATGTTGATAACTGTAAGTTCATTGTCATAAAAAGATAACTGGAAGTATTTAATAGGCACTTCAATGTGATATGGTATAAAAGCATGTTAAACTCTCTGGGTTGTGAAAATTTGTTCTTCCTTCTCTCCCTGGTAACTATTTTTTATATCTCTTTGAAAGTGGAACTCAGATTTTCTTAAACTGATGGTATAAATATGACTGGATGTCTGATTTGAACCTGCAATAGAAATAATATTTCATTGCCTAAATTAAGACAGGTGTAAGATGACAAAACATACCTGTGTAATGCAAAACCTATTGAAGTTCAGTCTGACGTGCTCCTGGCTCTCCTGGGCTTTTGAAAGCCCACCCAGGTGCCCTCCAGGTGTCACAGCGGCCTTAGAAGAGGGGCTGAGCTGTGCAGTGCTGATACTCCATCGCTGCAGGTGTGACTGTTTCCAGGCTTCTTTGTTTTTTTAGCTCCGAACAAGAAAGAGCCAAAATCTCCTGGTTTTTCAGATTGCAGAACCTCTGCTGTCTAGATGTTGTGCAGGGACATAAGTTGTTTGTTGGGATACAGGAGTTCACAACAGAACCAGATGCACCTTTGGGTAGAGAGGTGAAGAGTAGGCAACAGCTCTGCCTCTTAACACAGAACACAGCACGTGTAGGGGCAGCTCCAAGTGCAGGAATTAGAGCCTCCTTGGAAATAACCTTGTAAACCCGACTTATTTCTAAGGTCAGAAGAGTTACAGTGGTGGGATCATGGGTTATTTTCAGTAGCACGTGACTTCTCTCCTGCTTTCCCCTGTGGCAGGCAGTATCTGCTCATCCTTAGAGGAGCAGAAATCGAGTCCATTATTCTCATGACTAGTGGGGTATGGGTGTCCTTGCCGTGCGAGTTCACATCGACTGGGAGGAGCAGGAAAGCGAGAGGTATCTAGACGTGGAGGGATGCATTCTGGCTACTTAAATGGAACTAATGCAGCCAGCAAAGCACACACTGTGCAGGCCAAGTGTAGCCTCTTAGACTGAGCTTGATTCAGTGGGTGGTGGGGGCAAAATCTATCCTTTAAATGTACTCTGTGCTTGCTTCCCTTTTGCTTTGCCCCTGCACATGTGCCTCCTCAGTGGGGTCTGTGGCGGGACAGCAGACAGCAGCCTGTTGGGAACCCCGAGTAGCAACAGCATTTGCACAGTGGTATCTGTGCAGCAAAATAGCATCATATCCTGCTTTTTTCATTCGATGGACTATCTCATTACAGCTTTTGGTAACGTTAAGTAAATGAAAACAGAGCTGACCAGCTTTTCTTTAGAGAGATTGAACCTAAGCATGAGCATACAGGAACATTTCAGGCCGTGTGCGGTTAGCCCTCCCAGAGGGGCTGCCTTTTCAGGAAGTAAATGTAATCATTTTTGATGCATCCGTCTAAAGATGTAACCACTGGTAACATACTTTCAGACAGAAAGCTATTAGAATAGATTCAGAGGGAAAACGTTTGAAATGGCTAATGGAGTTTGAACTCCATTTTCAAATACTAAACTTGCCGTGTCAGTGAGAAGCAGACGCTGTCTGAAAACATTCTTCTTAATCAATCGTTGATAAGGAGCAATATCAGCTTTTGGCTTTCACTGTAGAAAGTGGATATAGCCAGAGAGAGTTCTTAATTAAATTGTACCTTACAACTAATCAAACACCTGGGGCAACAGTTTATGCAGAGGAGACAGCCTGGGCGAATGCCAGAAATCATTGTTGGGTGTAGGATATTTATGCAAAATAGACTAAAAAAAGAATTCAGAAGAATTATGGAATTTAACATTTTAGGCGGATACCTGCATTATTTGATTATCACAGTTTGCATGCACAAATCAGGAGATGACTTGCCTCTGATTTGAACAGACAATTGCTTTGATTGCCTAAACATTAGAATATTAGGCTGCATTCAAAGCACATTTATAAATGCTGAATTCTGTAAATAAAATGCTTTATTTTTTTTGATAGCTCTTTCAGAAGCATTTAGTCTGTTGTTGAAATTTAGGTTTTTCTGAAGTGAAAAGGTTTTGGTGAATACATGCTATGCCTGATCAGTCTTTAAGAGCATTTAACTTTTGAAATAATCAGCTCTGAACAGGAAGTGTTTTTGTGGCGAGGCTTTTACAGCTAAGTGGTTGAACATAACTAATTCTCAGAAGGGAAGTGCTTTGTAGTTTTTAAAACAAGTTTAAATATAACAATACACAAGATTTTGCATGTCCCAGTTCAACATAAGTAAACTTGTGATGTTCTTTGGCAAAGTCTGCCGATGCAGCGAGCCCAGTGTTACCTGATTTCTCTGCTGTGCGTGGCTGTGTTTCTTTCTTTCAGCTGCAGTTGTGTTGAGAAGGAGAGTAGGGGGAGCACACCACATGCGAAACTGGGCTTTTGAGCTACATGTCAGCTTCAGCTACAGTCTTTTTAACAACCTGTGTGAGGGAAGGGAGGCACAATGGCCCCATTAAGGCAAATATTAGCTGTTTCAGTCAGTGTGTCGAGATCAGTTGACAAGCGCTGTATTAGATAAAAAATTTGAGTTACTGTACATCTAAAAAAAGATTCTGGAAACAGTCTTCCGTGTAGTGCATGGGGGAGATAAGTTTTGATGTGGGCAAGCAGAAGAGGTTGTTGGTCTCCCTGCAGCTTAGTCACAACCCCAATAGGGCCAGTGCCAAGTGCCAGGTACAGAGCGCATCACGCGCCTCTTCTCTTGTGGCTTCTCACTCTGCCTTAGTCTGGAAACAGCAGCTGATCCTCAGCAGCAGTGATATCATGGAGAGACGGTGTGCGTGCTTTGTGGCTGCTGCTGCTGATGATGGCAGGGCTCCAGCCCTGGGAAAAACCCCGTGTGATGGACCTCAGGAGCACCGGTGGGTTTTCAGCTGTGCTCGGGGATTGTGTCTTCTCAGGACTGCTTAAAAAAACAGGTCTTAAAATGTCATATATGCTTGAAATAAAGGCAATGAAGCACATTCCAGAGACTGTGGGTACTACTGGGAAGTCCCTAAGCGACCAAGGGTTCATCTTCTCTGTTACTGAATGTGTCCTGAAAATTCCCACTTCTCTGTCTACTGTCTCTTTTACTCATAGACTAAATGACCATGTAGATCTCCACTGCACACCCGCGTTGGTGATACAGCTAGGTAGAGCCAAGAAATGTGCATTGAGATACCTGCCCTTAGTTTGACAGAACAACAGGGTTTTTTTTCACCTTGTGGTGTCTGCAAGGCACCATGGTTATTTGTGGAAGCCAAAGGGTTTTAATCACGTTGTATCCTGAAGTAACCAGATGAAGCACAAAAACGTTGGGGAATCCCATGATGTTTGCATCTGCCTGAGGGATACATGCCTTTCTTTCATAATTACTTAAATGGAAAGTGATGAGGGGGGAATCAGTGTAGTTTGTGTAATCAGTAAGGCAAAATGCAGTCAATAATATCCAGGCAATTGTTGCGCAGAGGCTGAGTGCTCCAATCGAAGAGGAAAAATAGCACTTTTTAGTCTGAGACTGGGGACTGGGAGGAAGTTCTCCAGAGCTACACAGATACTGCAGGCTGCTTCATGGTATTAGTAAGTAGTAGTTCTTCACACTAAACCAGTCCTGTGCCACAGATCTTCCTCCAGAAATATCTGCTTTTCTGTAATGGAAGAGTAAATGAGCTTGGGAGATCAGCTTCATCTTGGTTTCAGTCCTTTGTTGTCTTAAGTGGAGTTACTCCACTGCAGCTCAGAGCCTAATCCAGTCTGCTGGGGTTTGGGTTTTTTTGTTTTCCTCTCTTATGGCAGAGAAAATGCATGGGCCAGATCTGTGGATTAATTCAAACTACTCCAAAGCTTCTTTTTGTGTGACTTTTGCAAGGTGGCTCCCTTGTCTGACCTCAGCATGGAGTCACACAAAGGCTGACTGCTGGTGGCTGTGTTGGTCTGGTGGGAACTAAGGAAAGCTTGGCTCCTTGTGGACGCTTTCTGGAGATCCACTTCTCTGTGCTGTTTCCTATTGCGGGGTTTGAGCAGCGCAGTTAGGACCTGCTTTCAGAAAAATGGCTTAATTTGTGCAGCATCTGTTGAGTCTGAAAGGAGGTTGCAGGAAGCGTTAGGAGTCCCATAGCAATCCTGCTCTGCTCTCGATGCCCACAGATGAAAATGCCCCATTGGGAAACTGTTCCCTCGTTCCACTTCCTTTCCAGCTGTGGAGCTGTCCCTTGGCAGTTCTTGGCATCTTGTTGGGAGGGCTGTCTGCTCCTCTCTTCTCCTACCAACAGAGCCAAAGCTTTTAGTTCTGCTTGCACATTCCTTGCTGAGGAGACATGAGGTGCAGAAGGGAAGTGGAGGAAGCAAGTAACTCTGGATTTGGCTTACGTTTCTGGGAGAGGATGTAAGGAAGACTTGATGACTTTTTTTTATCAGAAACCCCAGAAACTGAAGGAAGATTGCTTGGAACAACTATGTTCCCAGAAATCTCTTTGAGCACTGCTCTTGCTTGTAATTAATGCTCTAGCTGATAGCGTGTGTGGGCAGGAGCTGGGTTGTAGTTGTTGGTGTGCGTGTGTATTGGCTGTGTGACAAACTGAAAAATGCAAGCCATTCTAATAAGGTTCTTAACCTTCATGAGGCAAAACTGCTGTTCTGTTATTCTGACTAATTTGCTTTTTTTGTTTGTTTGTTTCTTGGCAGACAGACACAATTTCACTGGAAATCAGGACGCTCTATCCTTCTGTACCTGAAGATGCAGAACAAAAAGCAGAAAATTTATTTGTTAAAGAGGTAAATATCTAGTGTGTCTATCCGTGAATTTTAGATAAAGCCAAGGGTTTGGGGGAGACTTGCTATAATTATAATGGGGTATCTTTTTTCTTTTAATATTGTTGATCTGAATCAGGTTTGAATTTTGGAGGCAAGATGGAAGGGGGGAGGGTTACCAGCATATCTGCAGGTGCCTGGTCTGAGATGTTGGTATCAAGAAAAATGGCAAAGGCACTGGATCAGCATCTCATTCTGCTCTTTTCCAACTGCATTCCCTGTCGCTACTAGTCCACTGATATTGATGTTGGTATTTTTACATGAGTGCTTTAGCACTAGTATTAGTGATCTGAGAGATCTTTTAAAACACTCTTATCTTTAAAAAAAGATAACTGTTTGGTGCTATTTTAGACTGTTATTACAAGGTATGTATCTTATTTGAAGGTCTAGGTTATAGCTGTCTGAGGACTAGTTGCACTGTGAAGGGTGTTTAGGGGTTTATATTTATTGTCAATATTTAGAGTCTGTTGTACCTTCCTACTAAGAAGTCAAGCAGAGCTCTTCCATGGCAGTTAGAGCCCCAATGGGGGGTGATTAATTGTTCTACCTTTAAAAAACACCTGTAGTTTCATTTTTTCCATACCTGATGCTGGACTGTAGGAGAAGATTGTTGTTCCTGTTACCTCAGGGATATTTCAAGTTGTCGCAGGTTTTATCACTTTGAAGGATATTGGAGGTGCTGGCTGCACTGTTCAAAGGAATTTACTTTAATGACTCCCTGAAGATTACCTGTCTTTCACTAGAGATGTCAAGTATAGCTCGTTATTTGCATTAGCAAAACAGATTTTTGAAGCAAAATTTTCAGCCAGCTTCTGTAAGGAATTTAGTTCCAAGCATTTATAATTAGTCCATAATGTGGGAATTCTCTACCTTTTTTTGACAGATTGGGATTTTTTACACCTGGCTTCCTGATTTGGAAGAGTTTGGGCTATTTTGTATGCACTATAATTACAAGATAATTTGTGGAGGAAAAATCAGTTCCAGACAAACATAGGGATTAGAAAATATATAGTCCAAGATTAGGCAGAAATACAGCTGTTGAATTGTATACAACATGGCATTCTGTAGGCTGGCCTGTTTCTCTCCAGCAGGTCTAGAAAGAGCAGTAACAGTTTACTGCCAGCTCAAATTGCCTGAACTTTGTCATCTTTCTTACTCTGACAGTAGGGTTAAAAGATAACATAGATGGTGGAATTATCTACCTTCCCAGAAGCCTTGCTGCTCTTTCAGCACTTTGGGGTATGCTTTTTATTTTAAGGTTCCACAAGCTGCAAGGCCAGCACTGTGCTCATGGCTTTACAGGCAAAGTGGTGGGTCTAAAAATGGAACATAGTGCACAGTGTCTGGGAATCATTACAGCTGAGTACTCCAAGGGGATGTTAATGACAACCTGGTAAAATACATATTGAGCACATCTATTAGCTTTCTCTGCAATATCGGTGTGCCAAGGGGAGGGGGAGAGAGGAGTAAAGCAGTGGAAAAAAACAGTACCATAGGACTCAGCCTGTGCATGGAATGCTAGCAGGGTAAGACCCTCTTTTAAAGTACTAATGCATATGTTCCACTTTGCCACAAAGCCAAAAACTATCCATAAAATAAATTAAGCTCCGGAAGAGGATAGTTTCTAGTCCAAAATTAAGTAAAACTGAGCATGGGGTGCTGTAAAGATCTGTAATTGTAGTCCACTGCAGCAATTGCACAAACCTTTAGTGATCCAGCTGCAGTCTGTGTTTGAGGCTGGTGTTCAGCGCTTCTGGATAGATGTGCAGGAGTGGAATTTGTGACCTTTGCTTCTTTTTTAGAACTGTGAAAAAGCCAACGCTTTACTAAGTGAAGAATTCTTTTCTTTCTTCAAATATACCATGATGTCGTGAACGGTGAAGTCATCTGTCTTTTGCATACTTGATTATCTGTTGGTCAACTGGACTTGTTATAACCATGGATCAAATGTCTAACTCCCAGTCAGGCTGTTGGCAAACCTGTACGAGGGTGATGTGCAGCTTCATCTCGCTGAAGCCATTTTGGTGTTCCCCATGAGTGGTAACAGCTGTCTCTGACCATTTGTGTGTATTACACTATCTCAGTAGTTTAGCAAGTTGTGACAATAAGACATGGAGCAAGTCAGTTAACTACAGATGAGGGGTCTGCTGTTGAAGGTGAACTCATTTTCATCAGGTGGCACAGTGTGAGGACATGGTACTGAAACTATGTCAAGAGCTCAAATCCATCATCTGTGACAGTTTGGGAATTTGGTCAGATTCCCTTTGCTCAAGTGATCGTGAACAGTCCTTAGAGGCACACCAGGATGGCTTGATTGCCTGTGCAGTATTGGTTTATGGGTACAAGGAGCTGACAAGCCAGATGAAGAAAGATGGGGCTGATGTTGCTGAGGAAAGCTTCCAGTATGGATAGCATTTGATGCCGTCCACCAGTAGTGGAAGGTTTGTGCCTCTAGTTTGTCCAAATCAGTTCTCTTAATATTGCATTTAGATTCCTCAGTAACCAAAAACTTTCACTGTTGGTGATGTTTAGATGTTACAGTAATGGCTGAGGCAGAAGGACTTACCTTAAATAGGTTGTCTACCCTTCTCTTTCTGCTGAAACTGTAAAATGAAAATTTAAAAAAACTAAAATTAGGATGATTTGAATAAATAAATAGTCATTTGGTAACTAAATATTTTATGTAGGATACAAAGAAGCATAAATATTTTACATTTTATGATCAATTCACATCTGACTCCCTCTATTAATTTATACCTAATTTTTAGGTAATATTCTAAAGGTAAATACCCCGTGGATTGACCATTCCTCTACCTGTAGTTGTCACAGGATATTTTCCTTGTAGATTTTTCCGTCTTGATTTTCTGAAGCCAGAGAAGCCTCAGTAGCTAAATTAGGTTATAAGAAGAGAGGAGTTTCCAGAAACTTCTCAAGATGGAATAAAATTGTCTTCAGTGTCTATTTTTTCTTAGTATTCCTGACTTCCTTGAAGTCCTTCTGTACAGTACCATGCAGTTTCCTTCCAAATTCTGGATTGTCTCACTTCTCACAGGGTCTGCTGCATGTGTTTATCCCACTGAGCGTTGTCCTTGTGGTCCATAATTTAGCAAATAGAAACATTCACTTCATAAGAAACAAAGTAAAATTCTTCCTTTTAGGTAGTGAAAACATTCCTAATGTCAACGTTCCCAATTCTCTGTTCCTGAGTGTGCAGATCAAATGGCAATCCTTGGAATTTTTCCCACATTTTGTTTGGAAGTATAAGGAGAAGAGTGCATTTTGCAATGCAAAGTTATATATAGCTTGAGCTATATATGTATTTGTATATATATAAGCTATCTAATTGCAACATGCTGAGTCCTATATTGGTAGGCCAGTAGCATATTGGAGAGGCCAGTTATTGACGGCGTGTGTGACCGGATCGTGTCCAGCGTGTGACATCTGGCATCTGCCAGAGCATTGGATACGGGAGCCTGAGGTAAACCCCGAGCAGAGTACGCTGATAGCACTCTGCACACACAGCAATACTTAAGCCCCTTCAGGGCCTCTATGCTGGATGTGGAATTGTGGTGTTTTAGCTCATGGAAGTAACTCTTAAAGAAGACAATGAAGAAATGAGCTGGCTTCAGAGAGCTGTTGAGACTGAGCTTTCCTGCACCCCAGTGATTGCTCTGTTTCATTTGTGGATGCAATTGTAGCCCTCACACTTAATCCTCAGAGCAGTAAGGACCATGCTGGCTGAAAAGCTCTACATCAAAATGAAATAGCAGTGTAAGAGTATTGAGACGTCACTTGATGGATGATGTAGTTAATTTTGTCTTCTGTAGTACTGTATTCGTGTTGACGCCTTTCCTGTGTAGATTTTTCCTGTATTGGAGTTGTCACTTGCAGTAAGTTTTTAGAGCCCCCACCATTCATCTGGGGGATTTTTTTCTACTTGAGATTTTGCAGGTTTTGTCTACAGGGTCTGTAAATAATTATTAAACATGAATTTTATTAATTATAATGTTAAAAGAAGCCACAGCCTTCTGTTTAACTACTGAAAGTGGTTAAACATAGAGTTGATTTCTGAGGCTTTTTTATTTACGGACTAATCTACATTACTCATACATATTTCAAAGTCAGATTAAAATAGGAATTCCTGTTGGTGAATGTCACAAAGGAAGTTTTATTATTACTCATCATAGTGTAGATTTCCCTAACTTCAAAATCTAGGTGTTGTCAACTTTAAAGAGCTATAGTGTCAGGACAGTGATGTGTTATTAAAGGACAGCAGGTAGCACAAGAGGTAAATAGGTTTTAATAATATTTAATATTTTAAAATAATAGTGTATTTTAATGGTTTGCTTTGTTACACTGCTGTGTCACTGGGCTGTACTACATGTGTGAGCTGTGTTAGTTTGGAAATGGCTTTGAGAGCGAATGAAGGTCTGGGTTGCCAGCAGCCAGCCACGACGCTGCCGGGCTTGTCGTGGGCGTAAGGGATCAGGATAGGTCTGGGCTGGAGGGATGAATTTAGAGCCAGGGTGATTACACTGCTTTCCACCTTCCCAAATCCCCGCACACTGCCTGTGGTTGTCACAGCTGAGGTCACAGGAGGGAGAAGTGGTTGGGAAGGCTTTATGAGCAGTGACACACATGTCCCCGGTCACAGGGCGCAGAGCACAGAGCCATCTCTGCAGCTTCCCCTTTAGCACTGTGGCCACATCCAGCTCTGAAAGGTCTTTGCTTTCTGTTTCCAAGCTCTCGCATGGGCTTGTGCTTCCCTCTTCAACATCTCCTGCTTTTCTGCCTCAGAAATTGCTGCTTTTCAAGGGTGAGTGAGGTGGTAGGATTGCTCTGTGCATGCAAGTTCTCTGCAGGAAGCCCAGTGTTCCACAAATGACCTTTATTGTAAGTACATCTGTATTTCTGGAGACCGCATACCTCGCACCATCTTAGAGAGAATATAAGCAGGGAAGTTGCTTTCAAATGTTTCAAGGTGTTCAATTCATTTGTGTTTCTCTCACTTCCCATTCTCTCTTTCTATTTTTTATTTTCTTTACCCTCCAAAAGGTTCATTCGCATTGCAAGATAACTCTTTTTTTAGTGCCTCTTTCGCTGTGGTAGCCATCATGCTGTCATTGCTAGAACCACAGCTAAGACGTTACAGGTGGAAAAAGCTTGCAGGATTGTCTGTCTCTCTAAGGAAAAATTAGGCCAGCCGGATGAAAAGACCTGAATTTGATAGGGCCCTTGGGAATGGGCTGTGCAGCCTGCCTGGTCAACAATGCAGTAGGAAAGTTCATGCAAACGTCTGCCAACCCTCCCACATCCCAAAGCTTCCATTTCTCCGTCTATATTTTTCCTCCCCCACAGTCCACTTGAGCTCAGCAGCCCCTGCACTGGTACCTCTGCTCTTTGCCAGAAACAGTAGGATCCAGCTCTGGCTTCTTGATGAAATCTCTGCCCCTAGAAAGGTTCATGGGTATTTTTCCTTCTTGCTAAAATTCAGTTTATAATAATAATTGCCAATTAAAAACAATAAAATAATTAAAAATTATTAGAGTCAACAAACATTTGGGTTTTAGTTGGGATATTCTGAAGAGAAAGTGCTGTAAATTTTTCTTTAAAAAAAAAAAAAACCTAGATGAAGCTTCCTGGCTAGCCACACCACGCTAGTTGAAGAGCAGCATCAACTGTTGCACTGCATTGGCTTGCCCTTTATGAATTTACTGAATGGTACTTGAATGTGCTGCTTGTCTCCTTTGATTTTTATTTTGATTAGCTTTTTCTTGGAGGAGGACAATAAACCTTTATAAAAAACTGTGGCCTGTTCTATATGTTATTCACAACTGTTTTTTTTAACATATCAGCCTATAATGCTTGCAATAGAAGCCTGCCTTGAGAATTCTCTGTGGGCTTTAATTGCATCTGTTAAGTAGAGTACTTAGTAATGAAAGTACCCACAGGGAGAAACTGGTCCTTTCTCTAGAGGGCTCAGTTGGTTTACGTTTGCCAAGTAGAAAGCGAGTGAAGTGTGAATTGGGAGGTCTGTGCTCATCCTCACAATGTTCAATGAACAAGTTTTTCATTGGCTCGTGTAGAACAGAGTATGTGTTGCTCTTGTAAAGAGCATTCTTATAACCCAGGTGACTAGCAAATATTTTACCTAAAACTCAGATCACAAGAGTGACCAAGTCGTTCCATGAAGATTCACAAAACAGGAGTTTTTTGGTTCTTTCCCCCTCCCTCCACCCCTTGCCCTGTTCAAAGGCAAAGCACAAACAACTTCGGAGTGTTCTGGGAACGTGGTTGTCACGGGTAGACTTTGGACCTGACCCTGCAGGGTAGGGAGTTAGTCAGTAGTAATGCTATAGTAATATGTTTGTTCTCAACTATTATGGGTTTATTTTATGTTGTTTAATGGTCACACTTTATTCTGCATCCTGTAAGTTAATGAGGGTTTATGTCAGACCAGAAAGTAGATGCTAGATCTGCATGGAACACATTTACTGCAGACTGCCTTTGGTTCTGCTCAACTGCCCAGTTGTGTCAAGGTAGTAGAGAACTGCCTATAAATGTGCATCTACTTCCTTGCCTCCTTTTTCGTCCTCTACAACAAATAAAGCTGTCGCAGAAGACTGTGATCACACCCAAAATTACTTGCTAAATTAATTTGTGGCTACGTACTTTGCATGTTTTACATAAGATTTAAAAGGGAGATTTTTTTTTAAGCCAATGCTGAGTAATTTAGAAAGCATCACCTTTGAGTTTTCAGCCCATCTCAGTTTTTGCTCCAGCAGCCTGATAATCCTCTCTCTGTCCCTCTGAGGCATGCTGTGCAACTATCGTGTTGCAAGAATCACTGGAAATTGTGATGTTGTGTCATTTTTCTTGTTGGTGTGTGCCTTATCAATAACTGTATATGTTTCATGCATCTTGTTGCCTTAACAACGTCATGTTGTGTTTAATTGCATGGAGAAAATTTCTGCACTGAGTAAATTGCAATTATTTGACGGCATAGCAAAGTCCTTCGGAATAGCTTCTGTTCAGGTCTGGTTCCCTTGTTTAAGGGAGATTGATATATTAAGAGCAATTTCAAAAAATGAATGCAAAGCTAGCAAGAAGTTTTCTAGAACAGAAAAGCTACAAGGAGATGTTGAGATGACTGAGCAAATTCAGTGTGGAGAGGAAAATGAGACTCTGGTGATAAATGATAGTCCTATTAATATATTAATGAATGTTGTTAAGAGGTTAAAGATCAATCCTGAGGGGCAGAACAAGGAGTAGAGCGCTTGTGATGCAGCAGGGAGGAACAACAGGAATAGGGTAAGCGTAGTTACAATGGAAGGCTTAGAGGATGAAACAAGATGCAAACAAAAAATGTGTAATTAATGCCCATGGAGAAAGTCAGGCCTAAACAAATCAGTGTCTTTTGAGGCAGTAGTGATATAATTTAATGATGCTTCCTACAGAGTAGAAGAGAATCAGTAAAGCATGTTGAATTGCTATCAGCCCCTTCCTCCGTCTTACATGATTCAGTGCATTTGATTTAAAAGGGAAATTGTGCTTCAAAATGTGGAAACACACAGCTCTGCTTCCCTTTAAGAACACCCAGCTATGAAAGAGAAGAATATGTTCTCTAGCACAAAAGACTCCCTCAGATCTTTCTTTGTTCTGTAGCCTTCTTGAGTCTAAATAGTTGTGGTAATTCTGTTGTTGTTGTTTGTGTTTTTTCTCTTTAGGCTTGTAAATACTACAATTCCCAGTGGCATGTTGTGAACTACAAATATGAACAATATTCAGAAGACTTTCGACACTTACCACAGTAAGATTTAGCATAAGTTCTGCTTTTTTGTGTGGGATTTTTTTTCCTATTAGATTTGTGCCATTTTTGCTGAGCTTTGTCCATATTTGCACTTTCCTTTGTCTTATGTGCTCTGCTTGGTTTACCATATTTATAGTGCCTTGCATTTTTAAAAAGGGGAAGAAAAGGTCCTTTAGCAAAAGTTCAAGACTCTGCAGAATTCACTAGTATCAACAAACTCTATTAGTGCTGATTCAAATCCTTAGGAGTGTATTTGCGTATTCAAAGCACAGTTGATACAGGAAAGCTGGCTTGCCATTTTCCTTAATAATGCATAAATGTCACTCACCTTTAACTGGGATTAGTTCGTCTTTTAGTTACCCTGTGTAACAGTGAATATGGTACCACAAAAAAAAAAAATTAAAAGCAGTTTTGCTAATCAGAGGTTGTAAACATACCTTTTCTTAAGTAGCCAGTCTGCTGATTGTTTTAGAGAATGAATGCATTTAGTGCTCGAGAAGAATGTTTGCGGCACAGCAGTTTTCCATTTAACCTTTAAGCATCTTCACTCTTATGAAATAGGCATTTGACAGATGTGGTTGCATTACTCTGCACAAAAGCACATTTGAGATGATTACAGACATCCTCTTCTGCAAAGGTTATTTTAATGTGGTGCTTAATATGATTTGTTCTGATGCAGTTCATGCTCCAGGGATGTTGTGGTATCTCACATCTTACCTTTTTTTCTCCCTTGCGTAGGGGATTATAGCAGAACGAGAGATCTTGTTTTATCTTGTACCAGAACACAGCAGTCAGGAATGGTGTGGATGCAGCACTGGTTGATGTTTCAGAAGCAAAGTTATAGCAGGGGTGCTGTGTTTTGTTTGCTGAAAGTTGCCATGGCTTTTGAGCTTAACTTACCTGGATCAGAGGTGGTTTGCAGTCCACCTCATTTTGTACCATTTCCAACCTCTTCAGCATTAATGGATCTTGATTTGCATGTGTGTTACAAATTCCAGTGTTTTAAACTAAACATCCTAAGCAGGTTGGGCAGAGAATGGCTGGAGAGCAGCCCTGAGGAGAAGGACTTGGGAGTGCTCATGGATGAGAAGCTCCCCATGAGCCGGCAGTGCGCGCTGGCAGCCCAGAAACCAACCCCAGCCTGGGCTGCAGCAAAAGAAGCGTGAGCAGCAGGGCCAGGGAGGGGATTCTCCCCCTCTGCTCTGTGCTCCTGAGACCCCACCTGGAGTCCTGTGTCCAGCTCTGGAGTCCTCAACA
>VXBW01005586.1:245640-366107 GCA_013400375.1 Thinocorus orbignyianus | reverse complement strand
ACCGTTCTATGATTCTATGACATGCGCACAAAAACATGATCAAAATGTTTAGCAATTGTTTTAGTTTTTCTCTGAGTGTGTTCCTCCTTTGAGATTTTTCTCAGATCTTTCTACCCCTTGAATTCCTCTCTGTGTGCTTTCACTACCCCTTTCTACACAATTCTTGATGCTTTGTGCTGGTGTGTTCTTGCTTCTTGAGCAAATGGAAGGGTGGAGGAAGGACAGGGGGTTGCTTGGTGTGTTCTGTGGTGACTGTGTGTCTGGGAACAGAAATAGTCATTTATAAAGTTTTGCTGTGGTTTGTAGAAAACCTGGAACATTTGGTAGATATTTTGGGTCATCCCTTGGAATTAGGCATCTTTATATGGGTCTGAAGAGGCAGTATGCAGAGAAAAAGAGGGTATGCCAAACAGGATCACCTCCTTACCACACTTTGCCTGCCTGCGCTGGAATGATGAGGAGGGTGCCCAAACGGATTCCCATCCAAGGAAGGGAGAAGCTTCTCTAGTGGAGAATGACATGGAGGTCTGAGTGGATGAGTGTTTCGTTGATGGTCGGTGAGGTCTGATGCCTGAAGCACTAGTGGTCTGCTTTTTCTCTTTTATAGCTCTGTGGAGAGGGCAGAAAGATTTCCTTCTTTCTAAGAATCTTCACAGCCCTTCCACAAGCCTGGGTACATGGTATTTAATGGGACAGGCTTGCTCCCTGACTGTGGAATGGCATAATGGGACAGAGTTGCTGTGTGGTATGGTGGGGGGTCTGTGCTCCACTAATCCAGCAGTTTTGTGACTCCTTCCTCTCCACAGAAGCATTAAGGGCATTAGGGTTGAGTTTTTGGTTTGATGTTTTGTTTTAGTAGCTGACTAATTTGTCTTTTCCTGGTCCATATCCTCAAGCAAATGTGTGCGGTGGAGCCAGAGAGCACTCTGGTGCACTTTTAGCTCTTTATTAGAATAATGAATAGGTTTTTTGCCTAAAAATGTGAAGACTTGAATGGCGTTTTTTGTAGCAGGTGGGATTTGGCTTGAGATTTTGATGTTCTTTTGGGTGGGAAGGCATGTTTGTGTAAGAATGTTTAATACTTGTCCTTGGTTGCAATGGATTTTCATCACAAATATTCCGAGTAGTAATACTTGTACAGGTGTCAGTTGTGAATAGATTTCAAATGTTCTATTTAAAACATTGATCAGTTTTTTACATTAAACAAATGGCAGAACTGAAATAAAATAAAGCAAAGAATAAAATACTCCCGTGTTGTCTGGGCACTTGGTTCTCCTGGCTCTGCTGAAACGCTGACTTTGGTTGCAGTAGGGTGGTTACATCATGAGAACGCTGACTTTGAAATAAGGAAAGTGAAGAGGAGATAGGTGTTGCTTGTTACTCTCGTCTTCCTAATCTGTAACTTGTGTATGAATGAATAGAAAATGAAAAAGGTCTAAGTTGCCACTTTCCTTTTTTTTTCTTAAATTAGTGACATTTAACATTATGTGGCAGTGTAGGCTAAAGTTTGCTAAGTTGAGAGAAGAAACTAACTTAGGAGTCTGTGGTTTCTCAACTTCTGTTTGGATTTGCTTCATTGCACAGGAGAGAGTAGTGTTGCTTTCTTCCCCTTCTTGGGCTAGGTACGTGAAAGTAAGTTCTGGAAAAGTCAGTCTTCCTGAAAAGTGATGGCTTTTAGCATGACAACTGTTGTAGGTTTTCATATGATAACTGAAGATTTCGAAGATGAAATTTGCAATCTTCGGTAATTTGAAAACAATATTGGTATTTCTCAGGCTACAGAAAAGTCTTTTTTTCTTCTGCGATTAAAAATAGCTTTGAATCTTTATCATGTATTTGGCTGTTACTTAAGGTTTAATTCTGCAACGTGCAATGTACTCTGGGAATAAGTACAATTACTTATGTGCTTAAAATTAAGCAAGTGCTTAAGTGCTTTGTGTTTTCGTATTCTGTTTTGGTTGTAAGTGTACAATATGAACTTACTAAATGGCACCACATCAAAAAGACATCTGTATTTTTAAAAATTACTTTAGGCTGTGCTCATCATATAGAACAGTAAAAAATACTTTGAAATAGTGAAGTAATGTAGAAGCTTTAAGCTGAATGTTCTGGTGTTCTTGGTTAGAAGAAGCTTTTAAGGCTGTCAGATATGAGAATGGACTCTCTTTGGAAATTGGATTTTGTTGCCTGTTGTGGTAGAAGAGCGGTGAAGAGAACAAGAAGTGCTATTTCATCTTTTGTATAGAACTGCTGCAACTTCATAGTAGTATTGAAAAAAAACCCCAAGCATATATGGGGCTTAAAAAAAAAGCTGTATTTTGAAACTGTACTGATTTTTAAATGAGGTGGTAAGATCACAGAAATAGGTATACTGAAGATGCCTCGGGGGCTTGGGATGGTTGTCTTCCTGAAATAGCACTTAAAAAAAACCCAAAACAAACGACATTTTTTTCTCCTCTCCCAGAAATGAATGTAGACCAGAAAAACTGCCATCACATTCATTTGAAATTGATCATGAAGATGTGGATAAGGATGAGGTATGTATTCTGTTTTTTTGATGTTGGGTTTTTTTTTCCCATGGGGAGAAGTTATTTATTGCTTTAATATCAAATAAAGAATAATAATAGAGGCTCGTTATCTCCTATAAAATGTTTCATAAATTAAATAACTCTGAAGTTAATGGAACAGCTTTGTCTCTTATGTCATCGTGTGCAGAGCAGGCATATTAATAACATCTCATTTTAAAAGGAATGAAAGGATGATTATTTGTTGTCAAGTAGATATTCATGCATTACAGTTTTCCTTCGTCTTAGAATTCAAAAAGCAAGTCCATGCAATATTAATCATCTCTTTCTTACAGGATACAACATCCCACTCGTCTTCAAAAGGTGGTGGGGGTGGAGGAGGAGGATTAGCAGCAGGAGTTTACAAGTCTGGATGGCTTTATAAAGGAAATTTCAACAGCACTGTAAACAATAGCATTACTGTTCGGGTAAGGGGACAGTATTATCCTTTCTTTATTCCATTTGGATTTCTATCCCCCACGGAGGCACACTTGTGTGCATTGTCATTTAGCTGTTTGCATGTCAGGTTTGATTACATTGTTTGAAATGATAGCAAAGTAATATTGTAGTTGTCTGCAAAATAGTGCGACTGAAGCACATTTAGGAGTTGTCTGCTGTTTAAACCCTGTGAATAAAGTATCAGTGAAAATAATTGGCAGTACAACAATTGTCTTTTTTTGTTGTTGTTTTACTACTTCAGTCGTTCAAAAAGCGCTACTTCCAGCTGACGCAGTTGTCGGATAACTCATATATTATGAATTTTTATAAAGATGAAAAAATATCGAAGGAGCCAAAGGGATGTATTTTCTTGGATTCTTGTACAGGAGTCATACAGGTAAGTTTCAGCTTATTTCATGGTATTATTTGGGTGTCAGATAAATTTTAAAAGAGAAATAGAAGAAAACATACATTGGTGTAATAGTGGTATTGTAGGCAGCTTCATGAAATGAAAATGCCATCAGTTTTGCTCTTTAAAATCGGTGCAAGTTCTCAGACTGACAGGTTACGAAAACCACAGTTAAATTTTGGTAGCAGATCATACACACACTCTTTGCCCATGACACACACGGGAAAAAAATGTCATAAAATGTTTCTTTTACTGAAATTTTCTTAGCTGCCAGATTTTACCTCATGCTTTCTGAAAGCATGCTCGCTTGTTGTGGGTTAAAGAGACTCGGGTTACAAAGCATCAACTGTTGGGCAAGTGGTAAATTAATCCTGTATCCTGAGCCTCCTTGAAGATCATCACTTTTGGAGGTGATAGAGAGTCTTAATGGCAGCAGGTAGGACAGAACCTTACTGGTTATTGTGGCTTGGAAAAAATAAATAGCCAGAAGTGTCTGACACCTCCTTTTATTCTGGTTGCCTGCAAGATTGATTTCTTAAAAT
Organism: Thinocorus orbignyianus; assembly: GCA_013400375.1. Taxonomy (NCBI): domain Eukaryota; kingdom Metazoa; phylum Chordata; class Aves; order Ciconiiformes; family Thinocoridae; genus Thinocorus; species Thinocorus orbignyianus. Next base: position 362,154 of record VXBW01005586.1, on the reverse strand, counting down.
TTATTCCCCCCTCTTGCTCTGCCTTTCCTCTAATTCAGTTAATACATTTCTTTTTCTTCCCCCGTTTTTCCCCCTCTTTTTTTCCGTTCTCAACCAGGTGTTATCTTAAATAGTATGTTACTGTGGTTCATCTAGCTGCATTTGTCACTGAATAAGGACATTCCTTTTTTTATCACCTGTACTTCACTACTTAAGCAGTAAAGGTTGCTAACAGTGCTTGTGCAGGCCGATTTGAAGGTTGCTTTGAAATAAACCTTTCAGGTAACACAAGGGAAGAATTTGCATTACCTTGATAAACACAAGCTTTTGTTGGTTGACAGCTCTCTCCTTTGCCACTAAACAGGCCCTTTAAAGCAAGAAAAATAATCAATGAGTGATTAATCCTGGGAAAAAAAAATATTTGTTGACAGCCCCCTGCACCCGGGGCAGTACCCAGCCCTGTAGGGAGTGACTGTTTACACCGCGTGGTCCAAAAGGTTGGGGGTTTTTTTACAAACTGGTGTAAGGACAGGATGGAGATTAATGTGTAGAAGGACAGTCATGTTTGGCTGTGTGAGTCCATTGCCTTGAAAGACCCTGGCTGGCAGCTTGGGATTGTAGCAGAAGCGATAGAGGAGATTCTTCCATGGAAATCATGTTTAGAAATGAGAATGTGCTCCTGCTTGCTGGCAGTGTGCGCTTACTTTTAAAATGGGTCTCAGCCAGTGTTCTAGTTAAGCCCAGAGTGTCACAGTAGTGTGGCTTTAGGTACAGATTTAACGCTCTTCAGGAGAACACCTCTTCTGCTGTGTTGCTTCTGATGACACTCCACGATAGCAGAAGTGTCTTAGCTGTAAGATTTGTGGCCTTTTTTGACCAACCTCTGGCTAAAAGAATTCAAGAAACCTTTGAAATCCTCCTCCTGAACTTTGACGGCTGCCTTCTGAATCTAGGGTGTTCCTACAGATTGTCCCAAACTGTTTGAACTGCATGTTCTCCTCTCACCTACCACCAGACACTAGTTTTTGGGACGGTTCTTTGATTGACATTTAGAGTGGGATGCGTAAATTTATGACCTACCTTCACTAGCAAGAGCTGAGAGTCTTAGCCAAGGGGGTAATAGGGCAGGTATCATCAACTATCAAAGCCTGTGGTGGACTTAGAATCGTGGGGCTGCAAAAGAAAACCTGGTTTAGAGTTGCCATAAAAAGAGGAGACCACAGAATGTGGAGGGAGGGTTGAGGAAAACTGTGATGTGAAAGTTCTGATTTAATGAGTTTTAATACAACTATAAATCATTTAACTTTCTATGAATGATTTTGAGTTCCTGCTTGATTGAGGTTGGATATCTAAATTGTAGTAAATATCCTGGAGAAATTGTCTCCAGATAAAATAAAAAATACTTCCAAAACAATTCTGTTATTTTGGAAGAATGACCCTGCAGGCATTAGACTTAGCCTGATGTTTCATTTGTAGTTCATCCATAGTTTCTTTTTGAATATTTCCTTCTGGAAGAAATTTTAAACTTGAAATTAAGTGTTGAAGATTACAAGTCAACCTCAAGGTCCGCATACCATATGGAAGGACTTAGAGAAGCAAACTGAAAAATGGTACTTTTTTTTTTTCCTGTTAACTCATCAGGAAGAAAATAGTTGGCTTTAGATTTGAAACAAAGACTTTACTGTAGATCTCATCTGCTTGCCAGAAGTCTAAAGTGCAGATGGAAAAGTGGATATTGCAGTTTTCCTGCCCTAAAGTTTTAAGAATCAGCATGTGAGATGTATTGCTCTATTAGATAATGCCTAATAGTGTTACAGTGCCTGATTTAAAGACTTTGGCCATGTCTGTGAGAGGAAGTACATAATATAGACAAGAAATGCATTCAATTTAATGCTCTTTATACTTTCTGAAGATAAATGAAATGCAGCAATTTTCTTTATAGATTGTGCATAAACTGATGTACATAATCCACATATACAAATACTCTGTCTTCAAAAGTTTTGAATGGCCACTATCTAGGATTTTTGACATAGGTTTGTTCAACTTCTAGCTCTTGTCAAGACCTCATGTCACATCAGCAAAAACATGTTTCAGTGAAATTTTAGTCTGTTTTACATTAATTTGAATTAGTGCAGTGATTGAGAGATTCGAGTGATTTCAGGATCAAGAAAAGTATTGAACTCCAAGAACCAATTGCTACAAACTCCAACCCTATTTTTACCCTGTGTTGGGTGAACTAGAATTTATATCTCTGGAAGAATATTCACCTCAATAAATTACTTGAGAGGAAAACTGTTTCCTACCAAGAGAATTTCTAGTAGCAGAACTAAAAAATAACACACACGGACATACACACACATGCTGTTCCAAGTCAGTTTGAAAAGCCAAGATTTGACTGACTCTGTTGACCCAAGTAGCTCCAGAAGAAGTTGTTCAGTCTTAATTGATTCTGGAGCTGGGTCATGACATGTAATTTAAGGAATGGAGCAAGTGATTAACAGATTGGGTAGGAGTCTTCTAAATCATGTCTGCTGCTGGGAAAAAAAATGTTCATGGAACTTTATTTTCAGTGTCTTGGGTTCTCGGTCTCCTCTGTTAATCTGTATGAGTTTTTGCCTTTTCCTCTTAAATGAAAGGATCACTACCATCTCGTTGTCTGGCTTAGAAGTTATTCGTAGTAGCTGTTTGGGATGGGATTGTACTGAGAAATACTTATAGTATGTAGAACTATGGGATACCATTATCATGTTATTGCAGACTGTTAATGAAGAATAAAATCGAGTTAAATGACCAGCGGATGAACCATTTTTCACTTGTCAGCGTCACTTCAAGGTTAGGTGTATCAACAAAATGATAGCATTTTTCTGGAATATTGAAAACAAAGGAGTGGCACTGATGTCCATAGTCAGTGGTTGTAAAATTTTGATGGAGTAACGGAGAGTAGGAGGCGTTCTTTCAGGTTTAAACAAGGAGGAGAGATAATTGATGCAACTGCTTCCATAAGACTAAGAGATAAAAGCCTCACTAATTTGATAAATTTGAGGAATTAAGGTTAGATCACATCACTTTGTTTAATTTTATTGAGCAAGTTTCAGTAATTTAGTTTCAGTAACTAAGCGCTTGTTAATTCTTATGACAGAAATGTATGGATTAACCATCTCCTGCAGGTGAAATGTGGTGATGCAGATCTCAGAACTCAATCTGTTGCCGATATACTGGGCATTAGTGCTTATTCTATACTTGAAATTGGTAGCATTGCAATGACTGAACAGCATTAACCCTCACCTTTTGCCTCCTGCAAAGAATTGTTGAAATCACCATAGTTGGTTTTAAAAACCCTTCTAACACAAAGGTGGCAGTGGGAATTTTATGTTTTTCACATGGAGGAATTTTTCCTACTGCAATCTTCCAGAGAGATTTACTGCTTAATCTCTGTTCCAAGACTCATATCATCCAGAAGTTCTTTCAGAAAAATATAAAATTATGTAAAAATGTTCTCATCCTGTGTCTTGGTGCTCAAACCAGGACATCCTGACCACAATGTTTCTGACTTCATTAGATGTTCCGAAATTGTTATCTTTATGTAGCTAGTTAACAGCATCTGTAAATATCTCAAAACAGTAGATTTTATAGGGTGTTCACAATTAGCTTTGACCTATTCAGGTCCAACCTCAACAGTCAGGGATGGAATAGCCTTTGATTACATGCTGACTTTGCTTGCTTGCTAGCTTGAATTTGATGAACTCAGACCTGTTCCCACTGAGCAAATATTCGTGTGACTTAGCACTACTTAGTATCTTTCTCAGTGGCTGGTTTCCTGGTACGTTAGGAGACTTGGGTTTCAGAGGTGTTACCTCCAGACAACTACAGTTTGTGTAGCATTGTACTTCACCATGAGGCATCTTTCATTATTGCACCTGGGAGGTGTTCCCTACTGTATTTTTATTATTGTCCATAGTCTTAGATTTCTGTAGCTAAATAGAAGACATATATTTGGCCATAGAAGATCTTAGATGCACAATAATCCAACAGTAAATTGGCATAATTTGTGTTAATACCACATTAGTTGGTTTTTCTTTAAAGCCACTAAACTTTGCTGGAATGTTATCTTTAAGGAGCGACCATATGCAAGTCTATTTTATGGATGCCTTTTTCAGTATCTTTCTATAATTAATTCTAGTGTTTTGTTTTTGTTTTTTTTTTTTTTTTACTTCCAACAGAATAACAGGCTTAGGAAACATGCCTTTGAGTTGAAAATGAACGACCTCACATACTTTGTGCTGGCAGCTGAAAATGAGCAGGATATGGATGACTGGATTTTCACTCTCAACAGAATCCTGCAAATAAATCCAGAGGGAACCATTCAGGACAGGAAAAGTGCAGATCTCACTGATCTGAAGCTTGGTAAGAGTGAGCAGTCTCTTGCATTGTTTTTTCTTAATCTAATGCCAAAAAAAAAAAAAAAGAACCTTCGGATATCACTACTGAATCATTTTAGCCGCTTGAGCCTGCAGTGGATTCTGCACCTATTGATTCCTGACGAAGCAGCACCAGTCTTTTGGCAATCCCTGAACAATCTCAGTTTACGCCCCACAGATCGTTTTCAAAAGGCTGTGGGGAAGGTAAGGCTGCTCCCCACAAAGTCAGCAGGAGCAACGTGGCTCTGCTTTGCATGTGCAGCTCTTTTTGAAGCATAGTCCTCTCTGTCAATGATCTTGCTGGTGCTTTGTGTTTTACTCTCTTGTGAGTCTGAAGGTTTTAAAGTTTTGCGCTGGAGAGACGTTAGATCAGTTCTGTATCCAATGTTTTGTTTTCTTTAAAAATCTGGAGCTAATAATAAAAAAACCTCCCAGCTGTGTTATATTGCTCTTTCCCTGGAAGCTTATTGACTTTTCATTTCTTGCTTTTTGAGTTTGCGCATTAATATGCTTTCACTGTGGAAGAAAGAACTGGATGCTCTGTGTTACTGCGCTCTTCCTGTGGTAGTAACTCATTCCTCCACATAATAAATCCACGTTCAGTTTGGACGAACCCCAGCTGAAATTCTAAGACTGAAAACACTTGAAACCTTAATGTAGATTTGAACTCCTTGTGGTCTGAGCCGAATCAAAGCTTTGAATGCACATGCGTCTGAATCTTGGGGAACTTCAGAGCTAATTGAAGTCTTTAGGCTGGTGTTTATAATAATAAATTCTGATTTTGGAGCGACAGGATACTCTTCATATAGCCAAAGATCTTTTTATAATTTGGAGGCACAAGAGACTTGCACTTCAGAATCAGAGAAAATGCTTTTGAAAATCCCACCCATAAGGGATATTAATGAAACAGGAAGAAATATGTGCATAAAAGGTCAAAGACATAAGGCTAACAGAAAACAGAAGTCTCTACTTCTTAAAAAAAACTGGTAACAAGCAACAGAAATGTGCTGTGGAGTTAACTTGTGTAAAGGCATGATGCTTTCTTGGCAGAGGAACCCTAAATGGCTGTAATGACTTATTTCACATTGGGCTGAATTACCTAGTGAAAGCAGAACGGTCCCTGGTGAGCTGAGTAAAGCAAAGGGTTTGCTGTATCGTGCTGTTCTCTGGATCCATAGATTTGCCTAATGCCGAGTCCAGGCTGCATTCCTCCCCTTCCCAAAGAGCAGGTAAGGTCCTGCCTGCCTCACTAGAGACTCCCTTTACTGGGAGTCCAAAATATTTTGTTTGACCTAAACCCTCGATGTTGCCTGAGAAGGGAGAGCAAAGGAAGGTGTCTTTGTTATGGGAGTGAATATTTGTCGTGGATGGACAGGTAAGACATTTCGCTGAGCAGTCAGGCCTCTTGTTTGAAAGCCTAAATATAGACTAAGTTACAGTAAGCACCAGTGGGAAGTGAAGTTGAGGACAGAGGTTTCCATTGGTATCTCTTCCATTTGTTAGCCTCATGATGCTAAAGGGAATTAAAGAGAATAAAAACAAACAGCAGAGGGGTAGATTTCCTTTTCTGTTTTGTTTTTGTTTGTTTGTTTGTTTGTTTTTTAGCCTCAATGGTAATAGCAAGTATAATACAAATATTTGCATCTTTTTTTCTTCTTTTCAAGACCCTGCAGAAGTTTCAGTGAATTATGATTACTCTCAAGAAGAGACTGATTCTTCAGAGAACACCTTACACCCAGATTTTGCAAAAGTAATGGATGTTTTACTTGTCTTTACAAGCTTAGTGGGAAGTGCTATCTAGGTGAAAAACGCCTGCCAATAGATGTCATAAATATTGTGAAAGGTGTGAAAGTACAGCACAGCCCTTTGTGATTGTTAGAGCTTTGACAAATGACAGGAGTAATTTTCTTCTGAACGGCTGATGGCTTTGTTTAAATGAGAACAGTTCCACTGTGGTGTGATTTAGACCTGTGAAGTCAGTAAGGATCTGGTCCCCGCTGTTATCTGTAAAATATTTAGTCTTTTTAGCTGCATTTCAGAAGCCTGGCCCTTGGAGAGCCAGGATTTCCTGTGTGACTTGCAAGGAAACAAGCTGTGAACTGCTCATCACCTTCTGTAATTTCATTGAAAGATGCATGTAGTGTCAGGGGAGGCGTTTTGTCCTCTGGATCTCGTGAACTGCTCCACGTGGAGGAGATAATTGTAGACAGTGCTAAGAAATTTTTGATGAAAAGCTAGATTGGAAATATTTCACTGCTTTTTCTTGCCTGAATGTGTGATGTTTGTAATCTTCCTGTCAGTGAGCTACTCTAGATACTATCTCTCTACATGGCCAAATGCTATTTCAGGATGTTACTCCCACAGATTTGAACTGAAAGCTGTATATGCAAATGAGAACATAATTTGGTCTACATTTTACTTCAGGTTTTATTAATATATATGTGAAGTTGTCACCTAGAGTTAAAAAACAAAACCAAAAAATCAAAACGAAACAACAACAAACCCAAAATAAAAACAAAACACCCAGCCAAACAGGTAAAATGTAACTGAGTTTATGTACTAAGGATAACAGCAGTATCTGATCTTCCTGTCTGTGGATAGATGTTTTCTAATCATTTAGTTAATGCAGCTATCTCAAAGGTATTTTAAAATTCTCTCAGAGACCACTGTTGGCCTGTTGGCTTCAGGAATTTGTTGAGTTGGTTTTATCAGGGAGTGTATTGTTAACTTAGAATCATAGAATCACAGAATGGTCAGAGTTGGAAGGGACCTCAAAGATCATGGAGTTCCAACCCCCCTGCCCTGGGCAGGGACACCTCTCCCTGGAGCAGGTTGCTCCAAGCCCCATCCAGCCTGGCCTTGAACACTTCCAGGGATGTCTGTCAGAAATAAAATAGGTGTGAGTGATTCTGCCTTGTGGCAGAAGGATGGACGGGGAGAGGCCGCCCAGCCTTACCTCTGGGTGACCCGCTGCACTCTGTGTGTCTCCCCATCTGTGAGGCTGAGATGCACTTTTCTGCTCCCCCTTTTGCCCTTCCTCTGACACAAATGTTTTCTGTGGGGCTGTGGGTTTTTTTTTATTCTTCCTCAACTTAGGAATCCCTGAGTTTATTGCAGCAATGCACCATTCTGACGTCTTACACTAAGGATTCCCTAGTAACAGATATGAACTTGAATTACTCAACTGATGTATTTTGAGGTTGCTTAGAAGTATATCATGGCCTGAGCATTCCTGCTTCACAAGCATATAACCTTCAAAGAGTGCTTGAAGGTGCTTTGGGATAACTACTGCAGAAGTGAGAAGTGTTGTTACAAGTGAAACATTGATCATTCATTTAGAAGTCTAACAACTCTCTGGATTTCTGTTCTTATGCAGAAAACTAATTTATTATCTGTCACCACAGTACATCACAGAAACAGAGGAAACAGTGAAAGCCTCTCGAAATACAGAGCGACTAAATCTTTTCTCTTTGGATCCTGATATAGCAGTAAGTGAAAGAATTCTTTTTTTTTCTTTTTAAACTCTTAGAAGTGTTGAAATACATGTGGGCTGAGCTAACTGGATTTCCTAGGCCACTAGGATGGACTGGAGTTCGGTGAGCAGCTGGGTGTACTTCAGCTTTGAAGGGTGAGGGGAGCTGTCTCTAGTCTGTAGAGATTTCTGTATATACTTTGCCCATGTCTGATCACAGAGTCGTTGAGCATGGAAGTGACCTCTGGAGGTCATCTGGTCCAGTCTAGCTAAGCTTTGAATCATTAAAGCAGTCAGAAAATATTGCAGGAGAGAACCTTATCTTGGATCGGGAATGTTACAAGAACAGTGTTTTGATTACACTGAATTTAACTACAAAAATGTGATTGGATAAAAAAAACAGTGGGAAGGTACAGTTGGAGGTAAGAACGGCTATCTATGTGATAAAAAGTATAGCTGGAAGTGTAGGAAGTGCAGGTTGCTTTCTTTTTATCTTCAGTTTACTTATCATTTAATGTCAGAGTTCATAATTACTGACAGTAACAATACTATTATTCTTTGCACTGAATGTACGTTTGTCAGTGACATTATTGGAAAATTTAGGTAAAAAGAAGACAAGTAAAATTTGGATCAGTATATATTCAAACTTGAGCCTGTGGTCAATCAACTGTAGTGCCATTATAAAAGATATTAAGCAAATTGAAATAATGTGTTGTATAAGCAAGGAGAAAGGAGGGGAACGGTCTAAAATCTAATCTTGAAATCTGTTATGGTCTGAAAATATGAGGCTGTTTAATTTTTAGTTTCCTCATGTAGATTAAAATTTCAGAAACAGTCAATAAACAAGAAATAAAGTCCAAACTATTCTAGTATCCCTAGTTCTGCCTCTGACATTCTGTATGCCCTCAGGCAATCATTTTGCTTTGCTTCCTAATCTACAAATTAGGAATAACACTCATTTGCAATAGTAATGTGAAGCTATCTGCAATGATTTTTTTGAGGTTTTCAGGTGTTTCATTGATTGTCAAGGTCTTCAAAAACCTTACTTAGTTTTGGGATGCTATGCTTTTCCTATGTATAACAAATTGCCCAACTTATTTCAGTCATTGAATCCTCAGAAAAAGGAATTGCCAGGTACGAACTCGGTCCTCAAGCCATTTGAAGAAAAGCCTGCGAAGAGGATCCTGGTAACTTGCAAATCCCTCAGTCTGAATCTTCAGGCCTGCGTTACTGAAAATGAGAATGATCCTTCAACCAATGTAAGCTTTACTTATCTCCCTGCCATTTTTCTCTCTCTCTCTTTTTTTTTTTCTTTTTTCTTTTTTCTTTCCCCTCTCTTTCTGTGCAGTTTTTGTTTTGGAAAGAAAAGGTAAAAGGAAAGCTGTATGGCATTCACATATTGCATTCACTCCTCCTCCTCTGCCCATCCCTTTGGATTGAGTAATAAAACTGAAAAACTTCTCAGTATTTTGAAGCTGATTTAGATTTTAGACCTTTAGCTACAATTCATGAAGGAATTAAAAATTTTAAAATCCTTGAGGGTTGTTGACAATTGCTATAAGAACGAATTTGAACTGCCAAGAGCCATGTAGGGAGGCAATTGAATATCAGGTGCTGGTGAGCTGTTTTCCAGAGAGACCAGGAACCAAGCAGATTAAATTACAGAAGGGAAGGCAAAATAGAAAGGACTGAATGCTTCATCTAGTGCAACAGCTCAGCTAAAAACAGGACAAAACAGAGAATTTTGCTTGTTCTTATTTAGGAAAAAAGGGCAGGGGAAAGTGACACGTGGCTGTCAATCCGTATCTTTTAGTTAGCTCTCCTCTGAAGCAGGAAAATTTTGAGAAATTAGTGTCCTGGCAATTCAGCTTTCATACATTACATATATTGAGGCTTTGATTATTTATTTTGATTTTTTTTTTTTTTTTCATTTGAAGATGACCTCTACAGTGAATGCATATTCAGCGTGACAGAATCAATACTTTATTTTTGCAGACTGGAATAACTGTTTAAGTGACGTTATGATAACTGTACCAAGGACATGCAATAATTCACTACAGAGGCTGAAAAAGCATAGAGTATTGCACCTGCCATGTGTTGTTCCTTGTCGGCAAAGTTCTAAGGTTACGATTTCTGGACAGCTCAGAAGATCTTACTCTGAGACTGATTTATTCCATCAGAGTTATGAGGCTCTTTGGAGGTTACTTAGAGTCACAGGACTCAGTTCCCTGGTACTATGTGATAGAGTAAATGGGTACTGTCAGAGCAATTTGAATGCTCTCGGTTTTGCAGCAGAATGGGACATGTGTTTCCCATGGAATAATACACCCATGCATTTGTGTTTGTACCAGTAAACATTTTTCATCTACTTAAATTTGTCGGCTTTGAACTGCATAACTGACGATCCCTGGAAAGCCCACCTTCATTCTTTCCTTATTTTTCATTCTCTGTTCATTTACTCTTAATAATTATTTGTGACAAATACATTTGGTTTTTGTTCTGCAAGTTTCTAAGTTGGCTTTCAATTACTGTTCTGGCACATTGTTCTTTAAAAGCCTCTAAAATCGCATGGTTGGAAACTATATTTGGCAGGGGTGTGTGTGAGTGTGTGTTTTTAATGGATCTCGTAATTTGCAAGTGATGTTTGTTTGCTTTCTTTTTTCCTAGCTGGAGGAACCTTTTAAAAGATAGAGCTTACCCCATCGGTCTCAGTTACTGCTGTGTTGTGTTTTGGATGTTTTCTCCAGGTAGAGCCTTTCTTTGTGAGCGTGGCGCTGTATGACGTCAGGGATGGTAGGAAGATTTCTGCCGATTTTCATGTGGATTTGAACCACACACTCGTTAGACAAATGATTGCAGGTTCCTCGTTGTCATTAGAAAATGGCACTGTTGACAATATAGACTCAAGTGAAACAGAAGAACCACAGATCAAGGGGTTCCCAGAAGAATGGCTGAAATACCCAAAACAGGTATGTCACGTGTGACTTACTTTAGTTCAGTAGTAGTATTCATTTTCATCAGAGCACTTATTTGTGCCACCAGTGGTTCTTATTTTTTGTGTGTATCAGTAATACTTGTGTACAGATACTTGATTTTTGAGTTCCCTGTATAGACTTGAAAACCATTTACAATCAAAACTTTGAAAAAAAGTTAGTCTGTTTAGAGAAGCCACCCACGCTTCCTGTGCTCTTTGGTTTCGTTTGCTGACCTCTTCGAAACCAGCCAAGTAAAATCACAACTTAAAGCGACACCTAGATGCTGCATTGATCTCAAAGTACTTCCACATACATGCTTGCTGTTGCTGGAAGCCTCACCCTGAAACCCCACACTTTACCTTTGCTTCTCTCTGTCATTCCCCTGCGGTGTGACCAGCTGAGGCCAGCATTTAAGGGCTGTTCAAGCAAAACAGTTAGGTTAGCTGATGCCACTGGGGTCAAGGTTAGCTGATGCTACTGGGGTCATGCTGCTGCTTGACTTGAGTCAGTCTTGTTCACAAGCTACTTCAGCACCAGCACAGAGATTTTATTTTCCATCTGGCTGTATTGAACATGTAGATGATAATCCTCAATAATCCTTTCTGAATTTGTTTTGTTACTGTTTCCATCAACAGAGAACACTAGCAGGATTTCGTTTCTCCAGTATTGCTATATACTGTTTAACTGTTCTCTCTTTTATCCACAGGCTCTTTTCTCCATAAGTAATCCTCATTCTGAGATAGTATTAGTGGCAAAAATAGAAAAGGTGCTTACGGGAAACATTGCCAGTAGTGCTGAACCTTACATTAAGAATCCTGATTCTTTTAAGGTAATGTAACAGGGACATCAGTTTGTTCCTTCTCAGCTTCAGCCTGTGGGAAGCTGAAGACATTGCAAATTGTGCTCACAAATGTCAGCAGTGTGTGGTCGCTGAACAAGACAAGCTCACAGGAGGCCCACGTCTAAGAAAGCAAATAGTCAAGTTCCATTGACTGAACGGATGAAGTACCATTTGTCTGCAACATGCAAATCCATTTGTGGTGCATTCCTACACTAGTTATGTCTTAGCAGAGTGAAGTTCTCTTTCAGCAATCTTTTAGGAATTACGAGTTAGAGCAATTTGTATACGAGAAAAGTTGAGGTAGGCACCTGTTTCTCACTGAGAACGGGCAGCGCATCTGCATTGGGTATGTTACAGAAAACTGGGAAAATAACTGTAACTAACACAGTTCTGACTAAAGGGGTGGTGGAGGGGCTTAATTTTTCAGCAGCGTCACATTAATCTGTGATATCTTTGCTGTCCATCCAGAACCTTCTGTTATGGGCAGTATCAGGCTAATTTTTTCAGGGACACCATAGCCTCTTCAGAAGAGGAGTGCTTGCATGTAGTCTGTGCTGCGTTTGGATATTACAATGATATTGATGAAATAATTCATATTTTCTTTTTTACAGTGTGCACAGAAAGTGTTAAAATCCAATAAACAGTTCTGCAGCAAGCTGGGGAAATACCGTATGCCATTTGCTTGGTCAGTGAGGTACGTATCAGTCTTTCTATGATTTTATAAGCATCTTGTAGGTTATTTTGTTCGTGGACTTTTGGGGCTTCTGTTCTGACCATGGCAGGCAAGGTGGAGCGCTGCCTGAAGCTGCAGGGAGGAAGAAGGAGTCAGTACTGGGTGAAAATATCCTACTGTGGCATTGCCTGTGACCACGAGGGACAGCTGTGTGGCTGTGGGCTTCTGGTGTGGAGGTGTGGAGCAATCAGAAGCGCACAGTTTTCACTGCCATGCGGAGCAGAAAGTTTGTGGTTTTTAGAATATAGTGCTGAGATGACAAAGGACAAAACATTCAGTAAGGTACAGCTGTTTCAAGAGTTCATTTATTCTTTATTGACATACATTTTTGTCAGTGTCTAGTAGGAACAGGAGAAGTATGTGCATGCTCAAGAGAAGGGCAGACAATGTGTTCCGATCTGTCATGGCAAGCTCAAGGATACTCATTAATATTTACTACTTCTGTGTAGCCAAAGGGCCATTCATCAAAACTATATTGATGGCTGTCTCTTGAGTCGGCAGCGCTACTTTTAGCCAGAGGTGCAGGCTTGACATCAGATTGACTTGAGATTTTTTTATTAACTCTGTCCTGCCTGCCTGTGGTGGTACCATCAGTGGTGTGTCCTGTGCAACTCAGCCATTGCTGTAGCTATCTTTAGTTGGCATGATGAATTTCACTGGTTCAGAGTCTCCTGCCGAGTCAATCTTGCACGTGGATAAAGCTAAAACATTCCTCTGCACCAAAAGAACAACAAAATCAGAAAGATTTTGTTTCATGTTTTGAAGGAAGTACGTTTCCCTTTGGTAGGATTCTCTACATGGTAACGCCTGTTGCCTGTGGGTGAGAGGGAGGAGGTGGAACAGGGTTTGGGCTGTGCCATCCTATTCCGTAGGCTGGCACTGGGCTGTGTGCATGCTGTGGCTGCACTGCTCAAGCACATCACGTGCTGAGCCTCAGCCCAGAGTTGTAGCTGTAGGTCTGCACGTGCTCTGCCTAAGAGAAGTCTAACAGAGATGAATGAATATTCTACTTCTATCCCCACAAGGCGGATAGTGCCGTAAATGCCTGTCAAGCTGGGGTGTGCTGAGAAAATCGTGCTTTTCAAAAGATTCTCCTCTCCTTTCAGTTTGTCTTATTCAGATATTTTATCATTACAGTACCAGTTGGCAACTCCTTGGTCATCTCAGACATAGTGTCGTAGCTGCATAAATTCATTTTGTAATAACAGGCTGCTTTGATTTGGAATAGGGGATAAAATCTTGATTAGATCAAGCTTGACTAACAAACAGTGCTCCATCAGATTTAAACCTGCATAGGAGTTTTTTGGTAGTCTTGTTATTTCTGGTAACATGCTATATGACAGCAGCAGCTTCCAGTCACCACAGCCACGTGAGCAGAAGTGCTTTCGATAGATGGGTTGCTCTACTTAACTACTGTTCATCAAAGTGGAGCACAGCAGTTGCTGCTGCTTCACCCAACGCTATCTATAGGGTAAATGAAGAGACAGTGTCTTTTTGGGAATTCCATGCAGATTGGTTAACTGGTACAGGCTGGGATGGTGCAAAGGACATAAGGCAGGATGACAGCAATAGAGCTCCACCTGAGAGGAGCTTGCCTGTGTGACGCTCAGTTCAGTGGGTATGAGGATACCTGGGACTCTGAACCTTCCTCAGTCTTTGAGACTTTTCGTCAATGTAAACCCTTGGCTCTAGTCCCATACTCTTGCAGTTTCAGAGATGGCAATGACCTGTTTCACTGGGTATTCTTCCCAAAATTAAGGCTGCCTTTTCAGTGTGCAGTCCACAGTCTTAGAAAATAAGATCGGAAAGGTCTCCGTGTCATACGTTTCTGCTTTCCCTAGGACAGGATCAGTTCGTGCCTAAATATGTTTCCCTGGCCAATATTTCTGGCTTTGATTTCCCAAATATAAATAGGAATATAAGCTTGTGGGGTTAGCAAATGTACAGCAAGTTCAACATTTTGCAGACTTACTCTGTGCTTTACACTGAGGGACTGCATGTAGGTAGAGGATGGAGCTGGGGTTTGTGGACATCCCTTGGTTCCAACAGGCAGTGGTTTTTTGGGTGGCATCCTAATTGAGTGTTTCACTGTCCATACCATTAAAAAGCTTTCCTCCTATCTGTAGAATTAATTACAGAAAATATACTTGGGTGTGTTTATCAGCTCTTAAAGTTTTTCATTATAAATCATATGAGATAACATAGTACCACGTGTATGAATTTGCTGTTACCAGTGATGTTGCACAAGGAATTTATTTAGTTCATTGGGTCAAATTCTGCTTTGTGTATTACCGTTACTCAGGACTCTCTTTGGTAAAAGCAAAGTGTAATTTGGCCCTATAAAACCTATTTCTATTTTCACAGCTTGAAATTAGAAGTTTCCACAGGAGGCTATCACTCTGCAGGGAAAAAATGGTTTGGCTATGATAAATAGCAAAACCCTGGATTTGGAAATGTGTTTTCCAGTTATTTCATTCTCACGTTAACCATACTCCTGTTTCTGTGTGGAAATTTTCCCCCCTTAAAGCAGTTACAGATGGCCATGGTGCGATTTTTGCATATCCATTCAACGAGCCAAAATCTTGACAGCTGAGTATTGTGCATGTGACTGGAACTCTTAATTACCTCATGTGGCATCCAGTTTGTTAGCGTTGCTCAAAAGCATGACTCAGGGTTCCTCCCTGACTTCTTGCTGGCGTTGGTGGTATCTGGTGTCTGTATGCTCTTGCAGGTATAATTACACGGTTTGTGTTAGAATTACAGCGTGTCAAATTCGTCTTCCATTCTCATATTCCTGCCAGAACTGCCAAAGTTTGCAAATATGTGCCTGAGCTACATATTGTAGATGTGCGGAAACTTCACTCAGAGAGATTAGTTTTTGTACGCTCTGCTGTTCCTTCAAACCTTCTCCACCCTCGTAAACTTCACGTTTTAGAGCCTAAGATTCGAATCCATTGACATCTTGGGCAGCAGATGATTCACTTCTCAACTGATGTAGGTTAATGTAGCTGAAGGCAATGAGGCTGCGCTGGTTTGCAGCAGCTGCAGATCTCACAGTGTATTTCTAACCTTAGAGGTGAGCAATTTTTCCACAAATCACAAGCCAACAAAAAAAAAAAAAAAAAAAAAAAGGTAGCTTTTTCAGTGTTAAATTACAAACATTGTGTGGGTTTTCCAAGCTTAAAGTGTTTTTTGCTTGTGAACTATCAGCTAACAATGTCAGAACAGCAGAATCATAGAAACACTTTAAATACTGAGATGGTGTTTCACTTTCTGTAGTGAAATCTATTCATTTGCTTCCCCCTAAATTAACACCTTCAGAATCTCCTCAAGATTTTAGTTCTATGAAATTTTTCATATTGAAATCTGCCTGTAACCTGCAGCAAGGAATCATTAATGTATTAGAACTTAATATATTTTAATATATTATTATATGTTTACATGTTACGTGATATATTATATATATAATATACTATATATTGGACACCTGAATTGCAGAAGTGTTTTGTTACATTTCCTTTTCTTTGCTGTGACGGTTGTCATTCTCGAATGCCTTCAGTGTGTTCGCTGTGACAGGGATCACTTTTGTGCCACCTGCACCCAGCAGCCTGAAAGGATCTAGCAGGCATGGGATGCACTGGGCAGTGGTTTGCTTTGTGTCACAGCCTGCAGGGGAATTAGATAGCAAGTCTCAGCAGAGCCTGGTTTTGTTCAGCATCACCTTGCAGAGCCCAGCTTCACGGTAGAAATAACTCACTGGATGTTTTAGTCCTCTTTGTTAGTCTGGAAAAGGAAGCAGTGCTTTGTCCAGGAAACATCAGTGTCACAGTGTTACTGTAGCAATTATTAAATTTTGTCTTTTTTTTTTCTTTCTTTTTTTGTCTGACAGCAGTTTAATAGGATTTGTAAAGTAAGTGGTGGCTGCCAGGAATTAGATCTGGTTTCTCCATAATAACAAGATTTTTGACATGACGTTTTGGTGTGGACCTTATTCCCTCTAACTGCTGGAGGCAAAAATCTGATAGAAGAGGGTTGATTATTCTCTACAGTTACAAAGAAATGAAGTAGTGGTGCTTCTCTCAGTTAATTAAGTTAAGATACGGTGCATTTATGCTTATCCGGGATCCTTGTCCAAGGGTTTACTCCATTATT
Source organism: Thinocorus orbignyianus (assembly GCA_013400375.1). Taxonomy (NCBI): domain Eukaryota; kingdom Metazoa; phylum Chordata; class Aves; order Ciconiiformes; family Thinocoridae; genus Thinocorus; species Thinocorus orbignyianus. The sequence continues at coordinate 345,584 of VXBW01005586.1, read as the reverse complement.
TTGCATCTGGCAACAATTTGTGTTGGCATTAATTCTTCTCCTCACTGGCAGTGGAACAGAATTTATAAGGAAGCAAGATTGGCCAAATGATTCACAAAACAGCACTTAGTGTCAAGAACATTTTACTTTTGTTAAGAAATGTTTTTGCATACTACTGTTGAATCCAAGGATCATTAATTTGGGTAGCTGTTACATTATCCAGTCCAGCCAGCGTGTGTGACCCTTGGGGGATATACAAAGGGCACTGCAATGTCTTAATTAAGTCCTGCAAGTGTCAACGAGCAAGAATGGAAATATCTGGGAATGTTTTCCTGTGCTCACAACAGCTAATACTTACTGTTTCCATCTATAGACGGATATCCTTTTTTTTCCATTTCATTTGGCACTTTGTAGCTAGTTCACCAAAATGTAGTCTGTGCTCCACAAACTTGTTTTGTGAAGGAAAGCTAAGTCCCAGTGAGTTGGTGTCATGCTCCTGGAGGACACGGAACAGATTTCATGTGTAGGATGATTCAGTAGAAGTCTTTAACCTGGTTCTGCAAGAGCATGGGTTTCTTTACGTGGTGAGATGTAGTGGTTGGGATTTGTCATCTTGCCATGATTTCTATTATTTAAAACTATCACGATTGTCATTGGATAATAGCTTCTTGGATGAAGATACCTACTGATGTAATGAATTCTTCAAAATTCTTTCTTGAAATAAGGAGAAGGCAGCCTTGCAGCCAGGGTGATGGAGGGATGGGTGGGATGTAGGGCTGTCCCCAGTGAGGTGCTGTGCTCTCAAGTGAGCAAGCTCTCTCTCTTGGCTCCAGAAGAGGGGGGGGGAAATGGTGGATGCTGAACTGGGTGGTGATCTGTTCCAGCATCACACTCCAGCAGCTCCTGATTGTGAGCAGCCACACTGCACCTGAGGTCAGTGGGGACTGTCTGCATCATGTCAGGTTAAACAAGGTCTTAAGTCTTCACAAGACTGGATCTGCACACGCAGGTAACATACACAGCTCAGCGCAGCTGTCTTGTGTGAGGCTCTGCAGGGACCCTTAGCAGTTTTGTAAGAATTCATGTCGTAACCTTGTTAAAAGATTACATGACAATTTCAAGTGTTCAAATATACATGGGTAAGTGTTTGTAAACGTGTCGTTTTTTCTTTCTTTATAGACCAGTGTTTAAAGATAATCAGGGAAATGTTGACAGAGACTCGCGATTCTCACCTTTATTCAGGCAAGAAAGTAATAAGATTTCCATGGAAGATTTGATTAAATTAATAGCAGAATACAGAAGGTAAGGAACAGTTTTGTTTTGGTTTGAGAAGGAATAAGAGCTTTATAAAGCTGTGCAGAATAATTTTCACAGCTTTTTTTTTTTTCATTTAACAGTGTGCTGAAGTGACCATATTAAATTAGTGTTTTTCACATTAGCCTATTACCTGCCAAAGGCTGCTTTCTCTTGGACTTTCCAGGAAAGCTGAAATGTCATTTGACACATTAATAAATGCTATTATAACCTAAAGATAGTTGTTCCTTAAATTAGCTTCCATCAGAGGAGATGCAGGTGAAGTCACCAATAAGAGAAAATTATCACAGGGGGGAAAAAGGAAGGGGGGGGGAAGTGTAAAAGCATTCTTTAATGGTTTCCTCAGGCCTTGCTTTTGTTTGTTAGAGTCTCCATGACAATCTACAGAGTGAACATTGAAAGGGAAAGCCTTCTCCAAATGTGTGACAGTGTGTAAATTAGTGAATAGCAGTTTGGGTGGGTAGTCTTCCACACAGGTGTAAATCAGGTGAATTCTAGAGTCAGGTCTTTGTTTATACTGGATAACTGACGTGAGAATTGAACTATGAATTTCTTTCTGACCCTTCTACTATAAATGTGCCTAGAAATGAACTACGTAACCTCTCCTGTTCCACTTACTTAAAAACAGATCATAGAAAGATTTAATATCAACTACAAGGATTTGATCTGACCTCTTATGCCATCTTACTATTACTGGTCAGGAAACTTTCCTGAAATTCTCACTACTCTAATAAGAGTCACCACTGCTGGATTAGTCTGCATTTCCTAGATAAAGGGAGTTTAGCATCACGGTTTTGCTTTTTCTCAAATTGCTTGGGCATGAGGAATATGTCTTGGTCCCTTGTCAGCATGGCACTAGCTAAGGCATGATACTGTGAACACCTTTCGTCTCAGTGGTCACTGAATTCCTTTTAGAGAACATTTGATTCAAATTGTAGACAGAAAAAGATTTGATTTGAGTTTAATTGCCAGCAGGTGTATGTTAAATGTGGTTTATATGTATTTATATCTTAGATTAATTCTGATGGTGGGTCTCATCTCCCTTGTTCTAATTTTCTAAAATTTTTTCATTTCTGTCATTGCAGAGCAGAGAAGATTAGCAAAATACAGACTATACCTGGCTGTTTGGAGATTGCAGTTGATTGTGTTCCTTTGGAACATCCAAGTATGATTTCACTTTATAATTAATAATTATAATTAAAAAGGACTTTGTGGTAGGCTTTCCAGCCATAATTGCTAGCTTGAGACAGTTCTGGTGGAAGTGTCCATTGTTGTATAGAAAAATGTGTGCAGGGAAGTGCTCTTGATTTGTTTTCTTGAATTACGCCATTCTTTGTTTCATCCTGTACCTGGCCAGATACTGCAAAAGAAATTTTTGTTTTTGAAATTAAAAGAAGTTGATAGCTTGGAGTAGGCAGAATGGTCCAAAGCAGCCTGGGCCTCGTACTGCTGCCTGACTTGCTGTGTGCTGCGGCCAGATCAAGGTCTGTCTTTAAAGGATATGTGTTAGTAAAGTGGCCAGTTCCTGTGGAAAGTCAACGAAAATTCCCTCACTATAAGGAATAATGTCTTAAGCATTTTTTTTGGCATGGGGAAAATTTGTCTTACTCTGAATAAGGCTGTAAAATAATTTGAAAACTCCATGCTGTAGGACTCATTAAAATCTCCCTGAAAACCCTTCTTGACTTCAGCCAGATCTGAAGGAAGCCTTGTAATATCAGTAACCATAGAATCATGGAACTGCCTAGGCTGGAAGGGACCCTTAAGATCATCTAGTCCAACCGTCAACCTAATTCTGATAAAAACCATCACTGCAACCAATTCTGTTACAATGCCTCCCATCCAAAATAAGGCTTGCTAGGCTAGTGCTAAAATCCTTTATTGCCAGGAAAAGCCACTGAAAAGGAAGTTGACCAAGGGTCCTGTCAAGAATTTGCCAGTACAGTTGCGTACACTGCCCTGCTTCATGCTGGCGTCAATTTGCATTAAACAGCAGTAGATCTTTGTTTTTGTAAGACTTTATTTACTCCAGTTCCAAGAGCTGGGGCCAGTGGCATCATCAGATGGTGTTGTCTGACAGTGTTTAACCTGAAACCAAGCTTCTGCCTTTTCTGCTGCATGGAAGGGAAGCTGAACTCACACAGCTTTGGCAAGGGGGGAGAGAGAAGTTCCCTGAAGGTCCCATCTATGCTGTGTGGTCCCTGCTTCTTGTCCCTCGTGCTGGAAGGTTGGGGCTCCAAAGCTGGGAATATAGGGCTGGGCTTTCCCCCTGTTTTCCTTGCTAAAATTCCATTAAAACCCTGAAACTCTGAGGCCCTATTCTTGTGAGAGGCATCACCAAGAGTAGCTTGTAGCCGGGAGCCGTGTGGCTGGTGGCAAACAGGGCTGTTGCCCCTGTGTGCATGTCTGTGTGGTGGGAGTGTGTCCCAGAGAGACCAGCCCTTCAGGACTGCCCCCAGAGCCTGCATTCCCAGCTGGCTTCTTCCTGTTACTGCTGCCTCTTCTCACACTTTTTGGGATACCGCTGCTCTCCCATCTGAGCTACTGGTATTTAAAAACTTCATTTATTACTGACCACCCTTTCTGTGTTCAGTTTAACACTATTTCTATTTCCCTGTGGGCTTTCTATGGGCTACTGGAAGCGGAGGGCACAGAAAGGCTTTTGCAGAGAGCCCTTAGCGCTGCATTCTAATCCTTGGGTTGGTCCCTGAATTTCTCTGATGAGAACCAAGATTAATGATGTTCGTAACTAGACACAATCAAAATGTTTACGTATCAAGTTTGGGGAGCAGCTGGCCAAATTATAAGACATAACACACCCTTATATTTTAAGGTGGTTTGCTTGAGGTTTGCCCATACAGAAAGATGCTCATCTTAGCTTTGTAGGCCAAGAGAAGTGAGCAGAGTCTCCCAAGTGCTGGGAATGTTGGTAGCAGAAGAGCAAATCTTCAAAAGTTTGTATGTGACTCTGAGTATCTTCACTGACCACCAGAGGAATCTGAGTGACTGTGTACAGGGAGCTGGTGCTGGTGCTGAGGAGAATAAACCTTCTCGAGGCTTCTCTGTAGCAGGTGGTGGTCACTTCTGGCTGATATGCAAGCGATTTAACTTAGCTGTTCCCTTTTAATGCTGCTAATTTTGATTGGGTAAGACAGAAGTTTTCATATATAGATCTTTCCAGCGTCATTCAGGAGCTATGTCTGTTGACTGAGTACAAGTCAATCAGACACATTTGCTTTTGGCCAAACAGCCTTTGAGTTCCTCATGCTGAAGTTAAATGTCTCGCTGATTTAATGGCACAGGCAGAGCATACTCTATCCTTTTCTAATCTCCTCCTGTCTGGGTGACAGAGTGCTTATTTTCATCTTCTGTTTCTTGATCTGATTTCTGTTATCCCAGTTGCATCATATAATTAATCTAGTTCTGCACTACTTGTTTCTTCATTTCGTTTACTGTTATTAGATAATAGAAAAGCTTAGATGAGATATTGAGCTCTAAAATTAATTAGAAACGGCATCACATCAGTATGCTCTGTTGAAACTATCTGTATACCAATGGTGCTGTTATGCTCAAATAGTGTGTGTGTCAAATAAGGTATTCAGTGCTGTACTATTTAACTCGAGTGAGATAAAGCTCTTAAGGATGATACCTCCTAATTGTTTTGGGGTAACACAGATGCAATGTAAGGCAAGATTTGACCTCTTTCATCTCAGCATTACTTACTCTTTGCAAGTTAAGGCAGGATTTTACGTGTTCTATGTCAGTATTATTTATTCTTAGTAGCAAGACTGTAAAAACAAACATAATGTGTAATGGTTTTCTCTTCTGTTCTTTTGAAGACTGTGTAACTTCGTCTTTTATTCCAATCAAGCCATTTAATGACATAAGGGAGCATCAACCTACAGTGGAAGTTGAGGAGTTTGTACGGGAATCAACAAAATATTCTCGACCTTACAGGGTATACAAGAACCAAATATACATCTATCCCAAACACCTCAAGTATGATAGCCAAAAATTCTTCAACAAGGTACAGTATGTGACCAATTCAGGCCAGTGTTGGGTGGTAGCGTGCTGTATGAGCTGTCACTGAAGTGAAGGAGCACTCATCCTAAAGGAGGGGAAAATGGTGATGCAAGTCACTGACTTGCCTTTTGACCTTTTTCAGTTTTTGCAATCATGTAACATTGGTACAGTTTTAATGAAATGAATCTATTTATTAATTTTAAATTCTATCACTGATTCAAAGAGAGATAATGTGATAATAGCTTTTTCACAATTTTAAGAAGGGCTGCATTTTAATGAAATGATGCATGCAGATAAAATTAATCTGGATCATATTTGTAGCTCTTAAATGAAACTTGAGTACTACTTGTGTTTTCATGGTGATTTAAAGTTAATTAAGGACAAGATACGAGTAAGTGCTGAAGACCCAATAATCTGCTTTGACATAGTCAGTTTGAGGCCTGGCTTGCATTTTGCCAGTTCTGGTGATATCACTGTGACTTCAAGGCGTTTTAAATGTTAATATACCGTCTGTATGTTTCTCTTAGATTTTGAAAACAGTTTATTTCAGCCCTTATAGTTTTTATGGGTTACCCAGTTATGATCTAAGCTTTGATACATCCTTGTATTTTCAGGCACGGAATATAACAGTGTGCATTGAATTTAAAAGCTCTGATGAAGAGGGAGCAAAGCCGCTGAAGGTAAGCCACAGCAAGAGTATGTTCTGAGAACAGTGCTTCTGAGAACATTACTTATAAAACCCAAGAATCAGGGCAACACCATCCCAGAACAATTAAAGAGTGAATGTTGTTATGCATCCTTCTACGTATGCACGTCCAACCGTCAACCTTCCAGCTGGTCATAATGATTCCAGCTCACAGTGTCATTTTGCAGTGCCAGCTTTCTGACTGGGGGGCAGGAAAAGAAGACAGTATCAGAAAATGTGGCCGTTTTTTGCAGTGCAACTTCCTTATTCTAAAATTTACCATTTACCCTCTATTTCTTGCTGAGCTCATGACACTTGATTGAAAAGAGTGAGGCACAAAATTAAAAGAACCTTAAATTTAATTCTTAACTTTGCTATTGATGAAGAGCTATTACATAATATTGTGCTGTAGCTTCCCCACCAATAAACAAAATTGCCATCACTCAATAATCAAGATAGGATTAACTATCTGTTAACTGGTGTAGCTTTTGTGATGTTGAAAAGTCAGTAAAGGCCTTGTATTGTGTATTGAACTGCATACAAATGAAATAGCTTTTGTAAAGCTTTTTGCAGAAAACTCTGAAATTGATAATGGCCAGGAAGAAGTCTAAGGAGTCTGCCTTGCTTAGCAGTGTAGGGTAATTTTCACAGAATCAATGGACTTTTACTGGAAGAGGATATAAAAAATTGCAGGTTTGAGCACTTAAAATATTTATTTTAATATTTGATCAATGTAATTATCAATCTTTCATGATGTTGTTTTCGATGTACATGCATATTAGATATACCAAGACTGGTATCATCAGCAGAATTTCACAATGTGATTAAAGCATGTTACTTTTATCAGTGTATTTATGGGAAGCCAGGTGGACCATTATTTACTACAGCAGCCTACACCGCTGTGCTACATCATTCCCAGAATCCTGATTTCTATGATGAGGTCAGTCCGCTTTTTCTTTCATTAAGTGTCTGCCAATCCCACATGTTTGACAGTGAGGTGGAAAAATATGTATAAAGAATAGGTTGTGTTACAAATGTTTGTGTATCTGGATGGGCCTTTGTTATGTGGATTTACACACAGTCTCTTGTTTTGTTTTGGTGGTTTTTTTCTTAAATCAGCTCAGTGAGTCTTTCTTTTTTAAGATGTTCTGAGTACAGTTAAGATGCTGTAGAATTAATTAGGAACAGTCTAGCTCTCTGAAGTGCACATCTGGATTACATTAAGGGTCCAGCTGCATCTCTGAATTTAATGGAAACAGTAGAGATTATGATGAAGGGTGGAGCCAAATGTCAGAACAAATCCCTGTCTGAGATATAAGATCTGCATTGGGGCATTTTCGTTGATCTAGTGGTCTGAACAGAATGTACAGTGATGTGCAGGGGCTGCAGCAAGTCATTTAGCTGGTGCTTTTGAGGATACAGCTATAGAATAGAGTTCGTGAGTTGACCTTTGCCAAATGTTAGTCGCACGTGCATATTTATGTTTCACCAACACCACGCATTAATTTCCCAGGCTTTCTGCAGGTGAACTTAATTTCACCCTTTCAGAGACGAGTGTGCTTGATGGCCCGTGAATGTCACATCTCTGTTCTGTATTTTCCACTCCCGCTTTATGTGTAGGGATGAGGCTGGCAAACAGCATTAGTATATAGCTAGCGTTTTCCAAACTGTGGGCTTGATCTTGGAAATACTTCCTTTTCCAGTTAAAATTTACTTTGATAAAATGGCAGGACCGATAGCAGCAAATAACGTACAACTACATGTGAAATAGCAATTTTAAGATCCGTGTTTAGGAACTGAGATGGAACTTAAAGAACTACATCTTCAGAGATGTTGGACCCTGCGCTACGCCTTTGCGAGCAGTCTTTCAGGTTTTAACCCATCTGAAAATGTCATTCGTGTGATGCCAGTGAGCCATCTGGTTTGGGCAGATTACTTTCAACTTGAACAAAGAGCTGAATTCAGATTTTAATAGCAGATTTGGCTGGAAGAGGTGTGCACCTGTCCTACGTGTTCCTAGTGCAGCACGTGCAGTCTTTAAAGGGATGTAGTATGTTATCAAGCAAGTTGTCTTAATCTCCATGTGTGAATGCCCATTTCAGATCTACATTTATGGTATTAGATTCTTACCCATAAGCTGATTTAACACTGGAAGCATTTATCAACAATTTCTAAATCTTACTTCAAGCATAGAATTAGCTTGGATAAACTCTATCATAACCCACAACAGCAAGGGGTTTCTTTTTGTTAGTTCCAATGGTAATATGTTTTGATTACTTTGTATTTTTTTTCCAAAGGGTTAATGATACCTCAGACTCAATCTATGGGGATTCAGGGATGACATGATATGGGGTTTAAGACTGAGCAGAAGTCGTAAACACAAGTTTATTTTTGTGTCATCCTGTGTTACTGGGTCTTTTCCATGAAATGATGAAGAAGCAGTAACAGAGATGTCATTTTAGGTTTTGGTTTGGTCATCCTGAAAATATGGGAATGGTGGCAGCTGTTTATGGCTGCTAGAGTGCAAACGATGACTTCTAAGCAGGATGCATTATTCTTTAGTTCTGTCCTCTTTCGTCTTGTGCTTTTTCATCATAAATGTAGATATTCATCCAAGACAGAGAGGACAAAAGCTGTTTTAAGTAAAAGTGATGGTTGATCACCCTAAATAATTTCCTTAAGAGAGCAACTATTAGACAAACATTAGCCAGTGCAGGCAGGCTGTACTTAGACCTCTGTGTAGAGAGAGATGTCACTCACTGAGACCATCTCTATTGCCTGGTTTAATTGAGTTTTGAACTAAAGTGAGGTGTAACATTTTACGTTTCAGGTGAAAATTGAACTTCCCACTCAACTCCATAAGAAACACCACATTCTGTTTTCATTTTATCATGTCACCTGTGACATAAATGCAAAAGCTAATGCCAAAAAGAAAGAGGCTCTGGAAACACCAGGTACCTGTAGTAGAATTACTTTCAATTATAAATATAAATGATGTACGTTCAAATAAGGATTGCAGAATTTCTGGGTGCATATTATTGTCTTCCTTTGAACTTGAGAAACTTGTTTTTCCAAAGAGTTATATTGATTTATTCTTTGTGCACAGTGGGGTATGCATGGCTTCCTTTGTTGAAAGATGCCCAGTTAGCTTCCCAAGAACACAATGTGCCTGTGGCAAGCAGTCTGCCTCCCAGTTACCTGAGCCTTCAAGAACCAACCAGTGGAAAGGTATTAATTCATGCTTTCATATTATCCCAATGGCACAGAGCATTTCTCTGCAGGTGTTTTACATGAGACCAGGTTTGTGTTGGCACTTGCCTGGAAGTGTAAATGATAAATAGGGCATCTGTTTTAGAGTACTGATGTGCGTATCATTGAGTATATAAACTAAGATATGTACCACTGAACTGAGAGTTGTATGTTACTGATTCACAGGTGTCTATGTAAAGAGTGTATTTTGTAACTCTGTATTCTGCAATGTTATACTTAACTTAGCCAAAAGAAAATGAGAGTGGCCAAAAAGACTTCTTTTCACAAACTCAGACCTCTTTTCACAAGCTCAGGCCATATGACATTCATTGTCCAGCTGACGTGATCCACAATCATGATTCATTCTCCAGTTTTGTGGTGTGATATCATATTTTCCCGCTGATCCTGTCCAGCTTGGATTATTTCTGCCTCCTTGTGTTTGTTTCACTATTGTCATGAGGACAGGGTGGGGCAGTGATCTGGTCCCTTAAACGATAACGTTCGTGGGCTCAGGCTGAAAAGTGGGTTTGTATTGCAATAATTCTGCCCTTGTGGAAGCACGGTATCCAGCACAGTTCATGCACCTGCACATGCAAAGCTGTGCAGTGAAAATTCAGTGCAGTCTCGAATAAGTAGGAAACAAGTGGTAAAACATATTTCAATTTGTTTTTATTTTAATAGCTGATCGGCTGTGACGTAAAATGGGTGGATGGTGGGAAACCACTTTTCAAAGTCTCTACTTTTGTTGTATCAACAGTAAATACTCAGGTAAGCTGAATTTCCGCTTAGCTCTGTTACCTGCTTACAAACAAAAAGTGTCAAGGACTGTCTGAAAGATGTTTTAAGATCTTTTATAAATTTGACATTTAAAGGTTATTTGAATGTAGAAGGGCAAGATGACAATGATGGAATACACAATTCAAGCAAAAGTATTAATTATTTAAGATTATAGCAAGAGAAAAACCGTGGAATGTCAGTTTAAACAGAAAGAAAGTAAATTATGAGCACCAGGGAGAAAAAAAATGCGGCCACTGAAATCCCTCAGATTGTGAGGAAAGCATTATTGCTCACAACACTGAAAAAAGAGCGGTCAAAGGACGTAAAAATAGGTTGTATGTAGCAAGCTGTGCTGACCGGTGGGTTGGGCCTGTTTTTCTGTGTCTTGTGTCTAGGGTTGTAGGGACCAACCTTCGGTATCGTGGGTGATTGCTGTAACCAATTTATGAAGCAAGAATTTATGAATTCTAATCTTTTCTATAGTATACAGTAATGTAAACGTTAATCATTTTAGGATCCATACCTGAATAACTTCTTCCATCAGTGCCAAGAACGGGAAAAGGACCTATCCCAGCCTCCTACCTCACACTTTATCAATTCCTGTAAGGTAAAGTAACCTGTAGCATGAATTGTGCTGTCAAATTGTATTTACGGCTTTGTCTCAACTGATTGATCTCTGCACAATTCCAAATGTGGTATGGACTTAACAGGAAGCGTTGAGTCCATGACAGCTTCAGTTAGACTTACTTGATGTAAGGTTCCTGTGCAACCTACTCTGGGTGGACTTGCTTTGGCAGGAGGGCTGGACTGGATAATCTCCAGAGGTCCCTTCTGACCACGTATCATTGTGTGATTCTGTGTGTACCAGATGCATTAATGGTCATGGAGCTGTCTCCCATCCCTTCTCATTTAGAGCATGGCCTAATCCAGCCTGTGCCAAGCCTCAACTCCTGTTAAAGGGTGGTGGAGTGTTGCTCTAGGAATGTTTGAGAAAAGGAGCCTGTGGCCTGTAGAGCTGCAGTATTCCTGCTAGTCCTCTTATCTGGGATGTATTGTATGCTTACCTTCTACTTGGCTCTCCCTACTTTCACTTAAAACCTGGATGCCATCTGAAGAGCCTTTTAGTGTACTTCCCATGTGTAAATCAAGAGTGCTTGTTGCCTGCCAAGTTCTGAAATCAGGAGGCACATACCCTTTCTGCAGAGATGAAACAAATGAGCAAGAGCTGCGTTAAATGTGACTGTGTTCAGCAGAGCTCAGAAGCTGAGAGAAAGGAGGAGTATAACAAGCAAATTAGAAGAGCAGCAGGTAAAATGTAGGGCCGTGATTCTTTCATGAATCATCTTTCATGAAATTTAGAGTTCCTGCTTTGCAATCTACTTACTGAACTCTACCAGAGAAGAAGACTGAAGGGTAGCTGTGATGCTCTTCCAAAGACATCGTACCTATGGCTCTTTATTCCCTTTCCATTTAGTAGTCTGTGAAATTTAATAGGTGTTTGGAGATTTAGATGTTACCATTGTGTAGGTGCTTTCCTCCTTACCTTCATTGTTAATATTTTCCTGTTTGAGTGTACCTTAATCACGTTTTATAAAGCTAATTGGGAAGATCGTTTTTTGCTTTAATAAACAAACAATAAGTTCCAATAAATGATAGCAGTTCTCTGGGCAAGTCCCCAGAGGTGGCTACTACTTCTGATGATAGATGCAAACAGACCTGGAAGGATTTGCTTTGTTTTTAAATGCTGTCTTGCTTTAAATTAATGATTAAGGGATATTTTTAATAATCAAAGCATCGCTGTTATTTACAGCTTATATCTCTGCAGAATGAGGTCCTTAACTATTAATTTTTGGGGAGCTATTGAGTGTATTGGACAATGTTCAGGAATCCGTAAAAGCTTTGCCACTTTCTACACAGCAAGTCAGTTACCTGAACTGCCAGCATTGCACTCTTCTTTATTTGCTGTTTGTAGCTTACCTTTAAAAAAGTTTTCAGTAATTTTATTAGAAAATAGAGACAGTGTAGTATGTGACAAGGGATCAACTATGCAATGTTACACGGGAATAAGTAATTTTCTCCACAGTATTTTGCTCTTATTTAGAAGTCACTAATACCTTTGAAGGAGTTCTGGAATGATTTGGAAATGACTGAATAAAAAAAAAAAAAAAAAACAAGGAAGAATTCAAAGGAGGTTTTTTTTAATTCAAAGCTTAATATCCTCCTTTGTCAGCAAAGACAATATAATGTCAGTCCAGTCAGGTCAGAGTGTTAATACTACCTTTTACTAATGTGCTTTTAACATGAGTATTTTAGCCACAACATGTACAGTTTATCTGATCTCTGCATAAAAAGAATATTTTTTCCCAAAAATATTAGGAAATGCATGTCTTGAAAATGATAATTACATTTTCTTTTATTGCTCTTACATATTTATCCTTAGTGAAATATGAAAATTTGTTTTGATTTCTCTCTTTTAACTTTTTTTTTTCCTTAAGTCAAGGTACAACAAAATGAAGGGATTCTGAAATTTGAACAATAATTACAGTTGTGTTAACGGTCATGTTTAAAACGCGCTTCATTGGCAACCAGTCCTCTACATAGTTGTCCTGTTTTCCTGGTAGCATCCACTGGTGGCTGCGCTGCATCTTACCCGCTGAAGCAGGAAAGCAAGTCAACAGCTTTCGTTGCTTGTCTTGGAAATCTCTCATTTTCTTTCTTACATCCATTCCAGAATTTGCTGAGGATCGAGAAGATCCATGTAATTATGAATTTTCTTCCTGTAGTCCTGAATCAACTCTTCTGGGTTTTGGTGCAAAACAATGATGATGAAGCTGCAACAGCTGTGACCAGGTATCTGAATGTTTTCTGTACGAGAAAAAGAATTCACTCTGGAGTGCAAATGTAAACGTCAGTCCAGTAAAGGTGCTCTCACAAAGACTGACTGTGACATTTAGACATTAGTAGGTGAGAACGCCTGATTCCCCCTTAGCACAGGGCAGGGTATGCAAACAGTGCTCAGAAGAGCATGGGATCATGTGGCTGACTCTGACTCATTGACCGTGGTGGATGTGTCTCTGTACCCTGAGGTAGTCATAGGTAAAGGTCTCACTCTTGAGGAGCTAAGCGCTCTCTAACAAAACTGAATATCAGTTTTGATTTGTGTTTGGGTCTGAGAACGTGGAGTTCAGCATAGGAAGAGTTTAGCGTCTTGCAGCACTCAACGCAGAGTCAAACAACCAGGCCACGCTGTTCTGGGGCATTTTTTTAATTAGAGTATATAAGCAATAACTCAAGAGCAATGAAGGCATTTTCCAGTGAGCAGGCAAACAGCTGGAATGATTAGCTGAGTCTCTCTCACCCTCACATAATGACATTGTCTTTATTGACGCTGTTAATCAGGACAGGAAGAGAAAAAAAATACTGGAGAGATTATTATTGGTAGAAGGGCAGAAAGTTGCATTGCATTTGCTTCTGGCTCGAGTGGTCTTTTTGTTGTACTTCTGTCAGAAGCTAAATGAGGGGACTACGCTACAACTTGTAGGAACATAAATGTCAACTGTCTTTAGCAACCCTTTAGCCTAATCTGCTGTCAGTATATTTTCTTTCTTTCCACAGATTGTTCTTCAGAATTAGTTCCTGAAGAAAGATTAATTAGGAAAACTTAAAGGAACAAGGAAGCAGAATTCCTCATCTTAGCTTTGAAAAACTAGAGTTTGCATGTCCTTTATCAGAGGATCATGGCACTTTGCAGGGCAAAGTCCAGTTTTACCACACATAGGCACTGGAAGAATATTTCCTTGTAAACATGTTGTGATTTCATCCCTGCATCGCTGTATGTACTTTCGAAGGGAGAGAGGCAGTTAGACCTTTGTTCAGGACCCTTTTATGACCATCAAATCCAGCGATGTTAAGGCTAGCTCGAGAGAATGGAGAATTGTGTCCCAGGCTAGAATTTCAGTATCAATTAACTGACTGGAAAAAAAAAGCTATAGAAGAAGCAGCTGTTTAGATGGAAGACTGTTAATTTTTTCATGCCTCAGATTTTGACTATACACCCATCTGGGAAAAAAAAAAGGAAAAGAAGGATTCTCAATGTTTTTCTTGTATGTGCGGTAGCTTTTGTGCTGGTAGAGTTGATGTCAAGGGGAATATGCACGTCTGCTGTGTGTGCCAGTCATTGATGTGTCCTATATATACACACGTTGTGTTTTTTTCTAAATAGCTTGAAGCAGCTTGTGTTGAACATATTAAAAGCAACAACAGCAGAATGAGAGCATGGATTGGCTTATGTGTTGGGGAGAAAACACTATTCCTTTTATACTCTCTTGTGGTTATTTACTTGTCTAGGGGCCCAGTCATGTCATCATTTCTCTGTCTCATCTTTGCCAAAACTCCTTTCAATTTCAAATCAGAATAAAAGCTGGAGGATTGGAATGGACACAATGCCTTTTGTCATAGCTTTTATGTTTTGCTGCAAGTTTTACTTTCCTACTAACAACAAGAAATGGGATACATGAAAAATACTTACTTAAAAGAATTACAAAGTTTTTGAATCCAATAATATAAATTGGCAGAAAGAACTCAAATCACCAAGCTAGTCAAAATGACTATGTCTGTGGACCACGCTCAAGCACATTAATTATCCTTTTTAATCATACTGTTATTATGTATATCCTGGAATTTGAGATGTACTTCACTATTTTTTGATATTTGAGAACGATGAACTGTTTCCACTCTTTTAGCATAAAAATAAGGTTATAAAATTGCAGGGTCTTTTCTATATTAAGTATCCTGAAAAAAATAAGATCCAAATAATCATGGTTAAGTTGAAGACGACTTCTAGCTCCAACATGTTTTCTGAAACAGAATGGTCTCAAAGGCGGCCCAGGTACAAACTGAAGAGAAAACTGCTGAAACACCTAGTCTCAAGTGGTGGCATCTGTGCTGTTAGCAGAAGCTCAGGTTGTGAGAGTGGGTGCCAGCATGACCCAGGCAATTTTCTTTCATGTTGCTGATCACCAGGCTGGTCTGCAGAAGCTTGAAGCACCTGTGGTTGCCCTGACTGTCCAGCCTGTCCCTGCTGCGCAGTAAGGAGAGGGTGCTGTGCTCAGCCTTTTGTTCCCAAGGGCTCGGGCACTCAGACTGGGGCTGCATCCAAGCCAAGGTTACAGGCAAACAGTGCAGGAGAGGGCCATGCTTGGGCTTGAGCTTGGGATTGTGTTTGTCTCTGGTTAACAGTGCCATCATAAATGAATTATCGGAGATTTACAGAAATACCAGCATCTGAAAGGACCTGACAAGTAACATTCCCCAAAAAAGAGGCTCTTGCTTTTTTTGTTTCATTAACATCCTAGAATTTTTCTTACTCCTAGTCATCCGAGGTCTATATAAGCTTTGGTTAGTTAATAGTCTTTTTTGTTGTGATGTCAGTATAGTTGTAATCACGAAAACTGGGTGCATTTTGTTAGACGAATGGAGAGCCCAAGGAGTGACTGTCTTTTTCCAGTGGGACAGTTTCTGCACTTGCTATTCGCTGTTTGGATCGTGTCACTTATGGACTGTTTTAAATGAGGTTTCGGTAACAGAACAGTGTGATGCATTAGATAAACTTTCTCAGCCTTATGACACAAAAAAATCCCTCTTTTCCTTTTTGATCTTGCAGGGTTCTTACTAATATTGTTGCGAAGTGCCATGAAGAACAACTTGACAGTTGCATCAGTTCTTATGTGACGGTATGGTTGCTTTTATCCTGCTAAATGTTTTATGTGGGAGAATTTGTTCTGAGTTTGTTTGTTGTTTTTTTTTCTGGGATTTTTCCCTGTGTGCTAGTATTTTTCTTTGTAGATTTTTCTGCATTTGCATCATAGTTTTCTGCCCCTACTAGGCTGAGTGGCTCCGGTTAGGAAACTAACATAGTATTTGGAAGAGTCTGAGTCAATTCTCCTTCTCTGCCTTAAGTTTCTTGTGTCATCTTGGACAAATTACACTGCCTCTCTGTGCTTTGAGGCCGTCCTGTAGAGCAGGGACACTCCTGGAGTGTCCATCTTGGCCAAACTCAGCTACATCCTGGCTTGCAGCCTTACTCTGAGGAGGACAAAGGGCTGCTTGTGTTTCCTTTGTGTGGTGTAATCTGCTTTCCAAAGGACAGTAAGTTGAGCAAGCATGGGAGGAGGAAGCTGCACTCTTACAGTGTATTGGGGTGTGATTCCCCATAATCAGTTGATTACTAGAGCTTAAGCTTTAGAAGCAAGACCTAGGGCAAATGCACTTCCACAGAGTTTCTAGGACTGCAGGTGTACTGACATTTGTTTTGTGAAATGGTCTTAAGATGAGAATTTCCCACTTTCCAAGGCTTGAGAGAAGGAAAGGGGGAGATAAATACGTGGAAGATCATGAGAACTCAGCAAGATAGGTACCAGAGAGAGACATTTAATGTATTTTGCTCACAGTTCACAGTGTTTCTCTTGACTGTTATAAGGTTTATTGCTTTTAAATATCTGGCCATCTGTATTACACACATACAGGATTGCCCTCATTGTAGTTGAAAAGGATGCACAAGTGGATACTTTTATAGAAGAAGTACTTCTGGGTACTTTTCATGATTGCAGGATGGCTGCATGTTTCTCAGGAAGCTATAACTTTTTAACAAAGCTTTTGATTACTTTCTTAAGGCATGATCTTAGTTTCAAGATCTTGTGTCTTTGAGTGTGCTATTCAGATTCTTGTAAGTGTTCCCTATTTACTCAGCTTTCTTCATCTATTAATGCTCTAAAGAAGAGGGTATATATAGAATATATATGGATATCTTCTGTGTATGGAGTTTGGTTCTGGGCAAGCTGTATTATTACTTAAAAAGTCAAAGGTGTGGCCTCTTTAAAAATGATCTCCTTGTTACCTGTATTAGTGGAATATCATTTAAATGGTTATGAAGAATGCTATTGACCAGCAAATATCTCATCAATAGCATATTCGAGTAACAGCTTCATAAGCTGAGAATTTTATGAAGAAGCATGTCTTTGAGTAGAAAAATAACTTAACTGCTGTTACTGGCTTGGAAATAAAAATTAATGGAGAAATTTAGGGGTATTACCCTTTCCCTCCCTCTCCCTCCACCCCCACCCCCTTCACTTGCCTTTGGTTTTTCTCTCTGTCTTTTAATTGTCAGAGAGAGGGCTGGAAAAATTTGTTCTAGTCTTACTAGAAGAATCAGCAGTGAGTAAGGCGTTGTAAATTGTGATATCTTTGAGTGTTATGTGAAGAATTCAAGTAGATACTGCCATCATTTGGACTCTTGGCCTGCTCTGGTTCAGTGGTGTCAGAAAAAGTGGAGGTCACGGTAGCAATGTGTGATCCTCCTCAGTCATGGAAAGCAGCTGTGAGTGACAAATGTCTGTATGGGCTTCTGGTTATCATGATGTTCTGATTCACTGTGCAGCAAGTAGTTTTCATAATGTACATGTCATTTGTGCATTATGAGTAATATATATGACATAAATTTGGGGAAACTTTGGGGGGTTTCTTTAACTTTAGAAATAAAATAAAAACAAGTGCATTCTTGATGAACTCTGAAACTGTAGCATGTTTGTGGGTAGAGTAATGAAAATGTAGTAGGAGTTATCTTACTAAATGGGAAAACTGTTTTAATTTCAGTGTTGACAACTGTTGCTTGGTATTTCTGTGGTGTGGGTTTACTTCTGTACTTCATGAAACTCTATGTTTACAGGTGACACATCTCAGCATCCCAGTAGTCAAGTTTTAGTCACAAGTACACGAAAAGGTCCACTGTGCCTGTTTTCACATTTCCAGCAGCAGTCACAAGCCAATAGCTGTTGATCTCTCTTATCCATCTGTAAGGAAATGAATACCTGCATTAGATATGCTCTTTTGGGAATAAGTAAGTTGAGAGTTGTAAGTGACTCAGATGCAATAATAATGCAAAATTACAGAGACTTCAATAACTGGAACCAGAAGCATCAAACTGCACAGGAAGAAGCTTGTGGCATCTGCTTTGGAAACAAGGCTGAATATTAATAGGAAATTTCAAGTGACATTCCTTTTTTTTACCTACCTGGTTGAACGGAAAGGTATTTCATCTCAACTGATGGACTCTTGCTCTAGGGAAGGAATAATGGATCCCAGTACCAAATTATTAGCTTAAAATGCTGAATAAAACTCATATTAGGTTTATGAGTTCTGAGCAACTTGGTAGATAGATTCTTCTCTTGAGGGCTTGATTTCTAAAACAGGTATAGTTTTCCCTTTCTGTCAGATCCAGTGGGTGCTCTACGTCTTTCAGGATGGAGAGTTTTTCCCAGCTCTGGCTCGTTGTTGCCCCTGGAGGAAAAGAGCAAATGAAATGTGGCCTGACAATGTGGGTGGAAAACCCTCCGTACATCCTCTGCGTGCTTATTGTTTTCCCTCGTGAAGTCTTTTGAAAGGCAGTTTAGAGGTACCAGGGTCCTGTGCCCTGTTGAAGAAATAAACTGTAGCACTGATTTTAAGCAGAAATTCCTCTTGATTCACATTAAGCTGACGTCAGCAGGAAGTTGTGTTTAAAACTGGGATTTTGTAGGAGAGCAGTGTTGTGCCGTGACTGCTAGGGGAATTAAACTTTAAGTGACAGTATTGATGACTCAGGATGTTTTGTTGGCAACGATTGTCAGTGGTGTACGAGTAATTTATCTTCTACTGAGGTTTTTTTAAATTTGTTGTAATGCATATTTTGATAATTTTTATTGTTCCTCTCTTTTTCAGTATGTGTTCAGGACCAAATCATTTGAAGAAAGGACTGTCCATGAGGAGCTGGTCAAGAATATGACAGGTCTTCTGAAGTTAAATGACCAAGTAACAGTCAAACAAGTTTTAAAGGTGAACAATAGCTTGAATTAGCACATTTGTAGTTTTCCTACCTTTTTTCTCCCTTAAACTGACTTGTCACATCTCTTTTTCTTTTCCTCTTTCCCTGTATGAGCTTTACACAAATCACATCCTGTAATGATTCAACAGAACAGACTTACCAGACTTGATACAGTTTCCCAGCATAACACATTCCTCAGAATGCTGTGGTTTCCATAATAAAATTCCTTCTTTCTGTTACAGCTCAGTCTGAGTCGGAAACCTAATGCTCACAATAGGATGTGAGTGATTACTTTTGGGATACTTTGTTTTAATTTTTCATTTGGAAGATGCAGAGACAATATTCATTCCTAAGTAGGACATTTTTGTCTGATTTCAGCTGCTCCCTTTGATTGACAGTGACCAAAATGAGAATGGTTGAGGTTTCCTGAGGTTTCTCATATCAGCCCGGATCTAAGAAATTCATACATGTGCAAACCCCATCGTTGAGCCTGGTATAAGAGCCAGCCAGTCCAGCTCAGGGGCTTCCAGTGGCAAAAGTATGTCTAACTGTTCAGAGTTGAACCAGTTCCTATTTCCTGTGTGGAGCCACTGGAATAGCAAAAATAGGCTGAAAAGAGCAGAAAAGGTGGCCTGCAGGAAACCTGGGCCGTGCAAAAGTACCTGTGGTTGGGTTTGCTGGGGTTTTTATTTTTGCAGTTTGTAAGCTTTTTGAGTGTATTTGTTTCATGTATCTCCTGAGATACGTGAACTGTATCTCTCCTGAGATAGTGTGAGGATACAGATATTAATTTGTGCCCTACTTGTTTACTATTATAAATGTTATTTGAAGAACCACTCTGTTTATCTTTTAAACAAGTACTGTCTTATTCTGAGCCAAATTATCAGTCTGCTGCAAGTAACAAAGCAATTTACTCTCAGTTTCTGTTCTCTGGATGATACATTTCTGCCAGGTACCTACAAACAAACAAAGAAGATGGTGTTCAGCAGGAACAGAAGGATTGTAGGTGTTTGCAGGCTCCTTATTGCACAGAGTCACAGTGAGAAAGTGCCTGAGATGGCTACAGCTCTCTTAAGGACATGATCCAATGTTACTCAAATACCTGCACTTAGGCTCTTTTATTTATTTGTCATGCAGAATTTATCATGTGTGTGAGAAACGCGATCCATCTGTGTGGAATGGTGATGTATTGTGAAGTATTTATCAGATAATCATTTTTTCTAATCTCTTCTCTCCCTCTTTTGAACAGCATTCCTGGTTCTTCTTTGCAGTTATCTTAAAATCAATGGCACAGCACTTGGTTGATACAAACAAAACAAAGGTAAGTAGATAAGTGATCTCAATTAAGTAAGCAATAAGTTTCTTATGAAGAATATAAAATATGGAATCCTGGGGAATACGCATACCTGGACTTTTCTTCTTGACTAGTCAAAACAAGAAACACTGTTATGCTTTCTAAAATACTGTTTTTACCCATAACAGTATATTACCTGCTAGGCTCAAACCTATTCTTGCTTGCAATGAGTGGGCTAGAATGGAATGAGAATTCTCTAATTTGTGCTGGTTACCCAACAGGTAATTATGCCAGACAGCACAAAAATTATCTATAAACTCTGCTTTGCTTTGAGCAAATCTTACGTAGCTGGAGATCAGTGCTTTACCCTCTTCCTGCCTGATTATCAGAGATGCTCATGGTATACTTGTGCTGGAATCTGAGGATAAGATTTCCCACTTCCCTTAGTGTTTCTACTTGGAACTCTAGGAGTATTTTTGTTCTGTGTTGAATGACCTGTGTTTTATTGTCTTTATTCTTGGCGTGAATGTATTTTCAGGTTTAATGTGCCATGTTGTTCACTCTCAAGTGATGATCTATTCCCTGCTTAGGTTTCTCGAACTCAAAGGTTTCCAGAATCATTTCAAACTGAGCTGGATACACTTGTGATGCTCTTAGCAGACCATGTTGTTTGGAAGTACAAAGATGCTCTTGACGAAACCAGGAGTGCAAACTACAGCACTGCGAAATTTCTCAAGGTGAGATGTTTTCTCATTACAGATTATGCACTTATTTCCCCATGCTTAATGCAAACTGGAGGCTATTCTAGTCTAGTCAAAGGGAATAAAGCCAATTCTGAATGAATGATGCTTCAATTTCCAACTTTAGTGTTGACCTGTAGTTCCATTTTTCTATGCCCTTAGGTCTCTGCGAATGCAAAAGCTTTATCTCAGTCTGCTTCAAAGCAATTCTGATTCATTTATTTCTATTCTCTAAAAAAACCCAAGTTTTCATATCTTGCAGATTCTTACATTACATTCAAATGGGAAAAATTGCAGTAGGGAATGAAACTGTAGTTACAGTTGAGCTGGTATTTTTTTCTTTAAATACTATAGCTCTGAATGACTGTTGATGGATCAATGTTTTCTAACCTCCAATGGAGATTTTACGAATCAGAATAAGCAAATTGCAAGTACTATGTGAAATGCTGTAACCTAACTTTTTAACTCTGTAATGCCCTTTAAGTTTACTAAATGAAAGAAAATAGATATACACTTTGGAAAAGTCACTAAAAGGGGTTCCATTTTGTCATTTTGTCATGTTATTTCTCAATCATTTGTATTTTCCCAGCACTAAATTAGCTGTGGAGCATGGGAAAATTGCCATTCAGTAAGTTGTGCAGACAGATACTTAACCTGGATTTAAACTGGACACACACACCCCCACTCCCCTTTCTGTTACTAGAGTGATTTATATTAGTGATGTGCAGAGCATTGTATACAGTAAACACTGAAACCCAAGCTCAAATCTGTTATCACAAATTGAAACACAGCATTAGGAGGGAGCGTCATTCCAGCAATAAAATTTTCCTGTGAGGTTATAAGGAAAGCAGCCACAAACTGGAGCTGGATTTTTCTCCTTTCATACATAGATGAAATAAACAATAAACTTGCTGTGTTGGCCTCTGTTGCCAATACCATATGGAAACCCTGATTGCTCTTGGCACAATCATGTTGAGCTGTATGTGTCCATAGTGGTGGATCATTTGGAAGATGAAGCTCGTTTGAGGCAGGAGCATAAATGGAGGGGCTCAGTCAGTCGTTGGGTGGCATTACCACCTATGGAGGTGTAGTGGATTTCAATGCTATTTTTGTGTGTTACTCAGCTAAACTGGGACAAAGATAATGTTGCATTACATGATAGAGCATATGGCTGTGGTTTAATTTCTTTTCGAATCTCATCTGTCGGAAAGAATTACACAGGTTAGAGATGACATGGCTTTCTCCAGGCTGGGACTGCAGCGGTCGTGTTTAACTGCTGTGTGGTGGCAGAAGGCTCAGGGCTTCACTAGTTTTGCAGAGTTCAGGAACACTAGAGAAGCCAGGAAGTCCAGATTGCATTCCCTAGCTGGTAGGCTGACCCCACAAGGAAAAAATGTCACTACCTGTAGCACCAAGACCCTCAAAAACCTTTAAACCTTCTGGCTACTTAGCCCCGTCAGTCAGGTAGAGCAGTGTTCTCATCGTAAAGTAATTTAGTGGCATGTTTGCTCCCAGAGGGATAATACAGCTTATAGACAGCAAGTGTTGGAGCTGGATTGATTCCTCAAGAGTCATTGCTCTGTCACTGAAGAAGATAATTCAAGTCAGCTCCCATCATATAGCACCTCTAGTGCGTGAGTGTTGCTGTACCTGACTGACCTTCATTAGATAAGCTTTCTCGTAGTGCACTGTGTGCTGTGTTAGTTAATTTAGGCTGTAGACACAGTGTAAATGAAAGGTTTAATTAATTTATTATTACTGAAAAGATATTTAAAAGCATCAGCCAGGTTCACCAGTTCCCTGGTTTTCCTTGCCTTGCTGTGAGACTGACTTCACCTGCACAAATGACTGAATAAAAAGGTGATGCAAGGCAAACAGCCAGGTGAGTGAGGTCATTTACTGCTTTTATGGCTATAAAATAACAATTCTTTTTTCCCCCTCTTTCTTAGCGCTGTTTTACATTTATGGATCGTGGATTTCTGTTCAAGATTGTCAACAATTACATAAGTATGTTTGGAACAGGAGATAGCAAGGTATAGTTTTGATTTCTGGTGGTTTTTTTTTCCTGAAGTGACTTGCTAGCAGAATACTTTTATATTGAAACTATTTATGATCCATTCTATGGCTTTATTGTGATCAGGACTCAAGTCAGTGGAATCATTTACTGTAAATATGTGTTAAAACCTCTTGGTTTAAAGCCATCTGTCCCCTTTGCTGGGAGTGAATAGCCATGTCAAATCAACAACTCAATGGCCCTGAAAAGACAGACTCTGCAGAGATGACTCAGACCAAAGCATTCAAAAGGCTGACCAGTCAGAAATTCCTTGAATTTAAGCCTTGATTCTTTGGAGAGTACACTTGTGGTTTGGTCTATAAATATCTGCAGCAATTGGCGGTAATTTTCTTTGAGGAGATTAAAGTAAGAGCGTATGAACAAGTTACCATTGTGTAAATTCAAGTGATAATGTGACATCTCGGTCACTTTGGATGGGTGGTGTGTTCTTACCTCATTGATGATGCAAGAAAGCCAGTCTGCTCCAAATTAGTTTGTGCTTGCTATGAGGAAAATCCCCTGCAGCCTGAATTTCTTCTAGAATCCCTCTAACAGTCAGCAATATAGTTTGAACAATGAATTTCAAACTGCAAGATACCCCAACATTATTCAGCTTGACTCCTTTATTCTTCATCCATCAGGATGAGTCACAGGCTTTTTCTTTTTCGTGACGGGGTTTCTGAGCTGTTGTATCAGAGCATATAGGAAGATAGATAACAGAACATATTCAAGGTATACACTTTGAATGACTCATATTCCCTGAAAAAGCTTACAAAACTTTTGTCCATCAACTTTTTATACTTCTTTAGTGGTGATCTGGGCATTTGTAGGTAATGAGTGAGATTACTCCAGGTCTGTGTGGCTTTCTTCTGAAACCAGCTTCATGCTGCGCTCAGGTCTTTCACCTCGTCTCTGGAGCAGATGGAGAATGGAGTCTCTCAGTATTAATGTCATAGCCTGAAGTCTCTAATTCTCTGAATAATATTATGCAATCTGAAAATTGTTTCCACATTTCAAACTTCCCTAAGTACTTTCAGCCACAGAAACAGATGTTTAATTAAAAAAACCAATTAACGGCCGGTGCAAAAGCCTGAGATGAGTCAATGTGCAGAGCAGAACTTAGCACCTCCTTGGCAGTAAGTGCGTGAGTCTTGCCAGCCCCTCAGCATCCCTCCAGAGCCATCTGCCAGGATGTGTGGAAGCAGAATCACTGCGGAGCTGAGACAGATGTACCACTGGAACAGGCTTTGCAGAACTTGAACACAATAGCCACGAAATAAAATCAGAGATTTCTTACTTAAAGGAGAGAGAAGCCTTGAGTTGTTTCCATCTTCAGTCAGACACCTAAGCAAGACCTTGTTGTTTAAACACGCTGCAGGATTTCTTTCTGCGTGTCTTTTGCTGCTTTAGCTGGGTTGTTTGTGTATCAAAAAGATGATACTGCAACCTGACCTTTCTCATTGGAAAATTCAATGGTGTATATTGCTGCTTGAATAAATAGTTTGTGGCTGTATCAGTCTATAACATTGCAGTTTGAATTTATTTTCATTGTGAGTGAAGTGCTGTCCTTTCTGTCCCATGGAAATATGCCTCACAGTATTCCAGATTTTGCCATTTAAACATCATTTTGAGAAATATTTGTTCAAAAGCTGAAATACCTCATTAGAATTCAGTTCATTGTTGTGCTCCCTCAAAATGTCACAGTTCCTCTTGGGAAACGCTTTTCAGGTGCTTCATTTCTGTATTTGCTGTTAGACCCTGAATTGCATGTCCAGCTGTTTTCCTGCCGAGGTACTACAGTGCAATAAGACATTTCAGGGAAAAAATTCCCCACCACCCACTACCCAGTAGGCTCCGAACAGTGCATGTTCCAGGTATCCTAGCTTGATGGTAGCAGCAGAAATGGTACAAATCAGTTTTTGGGAATGACAGACTTAAGTGCAGGGCAAATAAAAGACCTTTACAAGTACTTTCTAGTGCTGGGGAAACATTTGACGCGGAGTGATGCAGTGTCATATTAGTAGTACTGAGTGCCTGCTTTCTGCCACTGAGAAGATGCAAATAAAAATTTATTACTGGGTATCATATATTATCTTTATATCTCAGTGGCACATCATTATAGTGAGAATGAGAAATTCCTGAGGTGGTTGCAAGGCTCTGCGAAAGATCATGGATGGCTTCCCGGGAGGGGAGATATTAAGGAAATAATACCAAAATTATACAATACCCAGATCCCTCACAGCTGTAACTCATTGGCATCAGTAGAGGAAGTTTCTGCCACTATCAATAAATTTTGGATCTGACCTGTATGGCTGAAACTTCTTATTTGGTTCACCAAAAACAAAGAAGAAATAAAGAAGGGAGGTGTTTGGGGGGGGGAAGGCATAATAATTATGACGGTCCCAAATTTGTGTGAGCTGGAGAAGATACTTCACTATGATTATATGCTATAGTATATACCATCAAAAGGCCCAGTGTAGCTTTAAATATACCTTAAATATTTAGCTTGGATCAAGCTTATATTTGTCAGTATGTCTTCAATGGAAAATCAGAGTTGAGGAATCCAGAAAGATTGTTTGGCTTTCACAAGTTCATTTGATATCAGAGACAAAACCTAGATATTTGTTATTCATGCAGTTTGGCATAACAAGACATAGAGTTTCATTCTTGGGCCTGGGTATGAATTTTGAGGTAGGTGTAGATAGTAGTGCAGCTCTGTCTTACCATTTCCCCTGGTTTAATGTGAACTGAGCCATTGCCTGTTCTGATTTTCAGACTTTGCATCAGTTCAAATTTGACTTTCTCCAAGAAGTCTGTCACCATGAGCACTTCATCCCCCTGTGCCTGCCCATACGGTCTTCAAACATTCCTGGTAAGATTCCACCCTGAAATGGTTTCTGTTCAACGGGTTATTATTGGGAGGTTCAAAGAGCAGGTGACAATTAACTCTCTGAAGTATCGTGTCTGCACATCAGGCACAGAAGTTCCAAGTGGTTTTTCAGGTGTGATACTTAAGCAGTATTAAAAAAAATTGCATCATTTCAGAATACCTTTAAATAAATGCAACCTCTGACAGCCTGGTTAAGTGCTGGGAGGTGACTTTTTCACTGGAAGTTCTGAGGTGAATAAACTGGACTATTTGTGAGGACTAGTCACTAAAGCTGCAGCCTTGGGAGGTGGTGGGCTAGGCAAGGGGTTAAACAGGTATGACAGGAAGGGGAAGAAGCTGAGGCAGTGATAAGTGATATGAAACTCATAACTATTTGGGAACAGGCTTTCCTGCTGCTGCTGGGAGTGTGGCTTGTCCATGTGACAGCCTCTCCTTTGTGGGGAAGATCTGAACTGGACATGCAGCAGGAGTTTGGGAACATCCATCTCTCAGATAATAGGCCATTGGCGCTTTTGCCTCTAGAGTATCTCTAGGGCTGTCAGGCAGGTCCCATGCATGCAGTAGCCCTTTCTCCCGGCTGCATTTACTTTCTTGGCCTCTGGCAATCCTGAATTTTGCACAGTCACCACATACTGCAGTGTTTTACCTGGAGGGAGAAGCCTATTTCAGAATATGTAAGAAATTCCTCCTGAGCTGCTTCTCAGGGCAGGGGATACCATGTGTAACACGTGTTTTGCAGAGAAGCATTAATAGATTTTACCTATGCTCTGCCACAGGAGGGAATCCACCCTGATCATGCCCCAAAGCCAGCAGCCACCCATGCATCCCATCTGTGCATTGAAATCTGTTATTTCAAACCTATTTTTGTGGCCAATGCCCAGTACTGGGTGGTTTTCCTCTTGGTTTCAAAGGCACTGGGCAGTTTTCCATGGACTCTGGGGAGTTCACGTGGGATGTGGTCATTTTAAGTTCCTGAGAGTAGAAGGTATCTTGCGGTGGAAGGCAGAATTATCTCACAGTGCAGCATCTCAAACTATGGACCCTTCTCTCCTTTTTGTTTCAGTTTACAGCACCAAAAAATGAGTTCATTTCTGACACTCATAGCTTTCTTTAGCAGTAGAAGTTGTTTCATTGAAATTCGAGTGAAATTTAAAAAAAAAACAAAAAACCAAAAAAACCCCACCAGATGAGGCAAATATATATTTTACACTTAATAAGTAAAAAATATGCATTATTTGTGCCTATTTTTTTTTTATATTTGTGAAAAATGAAGACCCTGTGACACCTTCAGAATCAACACAGGAGTATCGAACATCAGGTATGAACAAAAGAATGTGTTAAGAAGTAAGCAGAATTGTGCATCAAAGGTTTTAAGATTTCCTTTGGCTGCTGCCACTGAACTGTGACAAATGTAGGCAAAAGTTATTTAGCATTTTCAAAAGTGAAATTAGTCTGTGATTTAGATCTCTTCTAGCTAGCATATAAGAACAACAATTTGGACTCTATGCCTTAAAGAAGTGAATAGTCTTATTATGTGCAAAACATTTGAGATTCCTGTATGGGAATCACAGAATCACAGATTAATATGGGGTTGGAAGGGACCTTTGGAGATCAGCTAGTCCAACCCCCTGCCAAAGCAGGTCCTCCTAGAGCAGAGTGCATAGGAACTTGTCCAGTCAAGTTTTGAATGTCTCCGGAGATGGAGACTGCACCACCTTTCTGGGCAGCCTGTTCCAGAGCTCTGCCACCCTCAAAGTGAAGAAGTTCCTTCTCATGTTTAGATGGAACTTCTTATGTGCAAGTTTGTGCTCATTTCCTTTTGTCGCTCATTTCGTCTTGTCATCTCATCTGGCACCACTGAAAAAAGACTGGCCCCTTCCTCTTGACACCCACCCTTTAAGTATTTATAGGTGTTAATCAGACCCCCCCCTCAGCTTTCTCTTCTCCAGACTAAGAAGACCCAAGTCCCTCAGCCTTTCCTCATAAGAGAGATGCTCCAGGCCTCTAATGATCTTTGTGGCCCTCTGCTTTACCTTCTCCAGCAGTTCCCTGTCCTTCCTGAACTGAGGAGCCCAGAACTGGACACAGTACTCCAGATGAGGCCTCACCAGGGCAGAGTAGAGGGACAGGACCAGCTTGACCTGCTGGTCACACTTTTCTTAATGCACCCCAGGATGCCATTGGCCACAAGGGCACATTGCTGGTTCATGGTCATCCTGTTGTCCACCAGAACTCCTAGATCTTTTTCCTCAGAGCTGCCTTCCAGCAGGTCAGCCCCCAACCTGTACTGGTGCAGGGGATTATTCCTCCTCGGGTGCAGGACCCTACACTTGCCCGTGTTCAATTTTGTCAGGTTCCTCTCTGCCCAGTTCTCCAGCTGTCAGCCACCCCTCCCAGTTTTGTGTCCTCAGTAAACTTGCTGAGGGTACATTCCATCCCTTCATCCAGGTCATTGATGAAAATATTGAATGTGTATGTAAATTGTCGTTTATTCTTAAATTGTAAAAACTACATGATTTTGAGAAAGAATGATATTAGATTAATTCGTTTTAGCAAGCGAGGGAGCAAAATGGGGTGGTCAGATCAGGAAGTTAAGGTTTAACAGTGGATTAAATCAATAGAAGTTATTGAAAATTTGGCAAAGCAGGGGGGTGGTGGTGTAAGGTAAAATATATTAATTTAAACATTCTTGTTCATTCTGTTCCAAGATATTCCAGAGTACACACTGACCAATGAATTTTGCCGTAAACATTTTCTGATTGGAGTCCTGCTGCGGGAGGTTGGCTTTGCCTTGCAAGAAGACCAGGATATCAGGCACTTAGCCTTGGCTGTGCTTAAAAACTTAATGGCAAAGCATTCGTTTGATGATCGATACGCAGAGCCGGTAAAGAAACTTTTTCATTTGCTTCTTCATCCAGTAGCTAAACATATATGAAATTTCCTTAGCCAATAGTGTATGTTAATTAGCTCCTTCAGGAAAATGTTGTATCTTTTATTTTTTAGGCAAAACAGGCACAAATAGCAAACCTTTACATGCCACTTTATGGAATGCTTTTGGACAATATGCCAAGGATTTACATGAAGGATATGTTCCTTTTCAGTATCAATACTTCCAATCAGGTAATTCGTGTGATTTTTCAGAAGACTGAAATGATCAAACTGAGGTCTGACCCAGTCAGTCTGGTGGGAAGAGGTCCAAGTTTATGTTGGTCACAAATTAGCTAACCAAGTGCAGTTCTGAAAACGCTGATTTGTTTGTATCCACAATGTTTAATTTGGAGGGTATCGATTTGTAGGGTAGTTGCAGGGCCCTGGGAGTCTGTAGTGGCAGGGTACAGACTGTGGGTCTGGAATAGACCCAGAACACTGACTGTCCCAGGGCTGGAAACTCGAAGTTAGATGGTTTGCAACCTCAGCCAGTCAGTCCAGTACGTCTGCTCTGGTGCCATGGGCTGGAGGCTGAGGACCCTGTCTTCAGGCAGGTCTTTTGGCTGGTGGCTGGGAGACACTGCGGTCGGGAAAATCTCGCATCGCCCACAGATTCTTTGCAGGGTTTTGTCATGAAGCCACAGGCAGTTTCGCTGGTGCAACAGGGACCATGAGCGATACCAGGAGGTAGAGGGAATGTGCAGAAGTAGCTGAAGGAAGGAAGGGGTACAGAACAACATAAACCAGCTTTACCACCACAGAAAAGTCTGTGTAAACTGGGCATGCAGAGGAGCACGTTTGTTTATTTCTTAGAAGATTAGATGTGTTATAATCATAGCCCTGCTTTAAAAACTAGAAGCAGGTTTCTGCAGGGGCACTGTGTCTTTCAGTCCTTCCAGCAAATGAACCTGTTTCATCTGATCATTGCTGACGGGTGGTGATGCTCCTTTCCCAGTGCTGTGCTAGTGTTTAAGGAGCAAACAGTGTTACACTTGATAAGTCCTTTTCAACATCAATTATGAGAGGGCTTCACGTTGCAGGTCACTATGTGGCATATTTTGGTGAGCCTTGATCTTCTCAGGCTGTCACGTCTAAGCAACTGAAAGTAGGTTTTCAAGCTCAGTGTCTGAGAAAAACCTGTCTGCTGTGCTGTCATTGTGAAGGTTATGAGTGATGTAATTTACGGGAGTTTGTTCTGTTTCTTTCAAAATACAGGGATCTAGGGATGACTTGAGCACAGCTGGAGGATTTCAGAGCCAGACAGCAATGAAACATGCAAACTCTGTGGACACGTCCTTTTCCAAAGATGTTCTGAATTCTATAGCAGGTATAAATAGCAGATTGAACACGCACACAGGTAGATTTCTGTGTATCTCAAACCATCGTGCTTTCTGCTTAGTATTCGTAGAGGATATCATTAACCCGTTCTGTGTAATATTCAGGGAAACATGGTATGCGATGTTTCTCTTCCCTTTGGGTGTTTATAGATTGATTTTTATTTCTCTTGTGAAGCCGCTCTTCTTCCACTGCTTCACTCACTGTCCTGCTTTGGAACGATGCCAGTGTTCAGGCTCTCTCAAATCCCTGTGCCTGAGTTCATTCTTGTAGTCTCTGCCTGACTTAAGAATAGTTCCAAGGTTTCTCCTGCAAACTCCTGAGCTCTCCTGGAGGCAAGTATTATTAGTTTTTGCAGACTTAATGGAAGGGTAGAAACACGACTTCGTTCACTTCCTCCAAACCTTCATTTCAAAATTCAGGGAAGTGCATGGGCATCTTTCCACTGATTTTTGTGGCTTTAGGTCAGGCCTTATGGAATGCAACAGGCCAATTTAGCACCATGAATAATGGCAAACTGAATCATTTTACTTCAACCCGTTGCATGTTTTCAGCACTAAACATATCGATATCATTATCATCAATAGCTTTGCTATTGGGAGTTCAAAGCACTGATGTCAATCGAGCATGTGACACATTTTAAGTTTTTCATTTTTCTTGTTAGTTTTTGTCTCCATAAATGTTTAGTTTAGCATGTTTGCTATGACTTTCATTTACAGCCTTTTCATCAATAGCTATCTCTGCAGCAAACCATGCTGACTCCAGAGCTTCCTTAGCAAGTCTTGAATCTAACCCAAGTACCAATGAAAAAAACAGTGAGAGAACTGACACGTGTGAAAAGGTACATGTGCAAATGTTGGAAACGGTTTCTAGAGGTGGAAACCTGTCACTACACTTAACAAGGCCTTTTGCTGTCAATTCAACAGATCATGAGACCTTTGTCTTTGATTGGATCAACTCTTCGTTTTGACAAGTTGGATCAAGCTGAAACTAGAAGCCTTCTTATGTGTTTCCTTCACATTATGAAAACCATTTCAGAAGGTAAGAAAATGTACACTCACTGCCTAATTTACGTTGTCGTAAAATATTGTGAATGCTGAATCCAAACAAACATTAACTTAGAACAATTATCAGTGTATTTTACAGGCTTTGGGTCAAATTTAATTCCCTGTAACAGATACATAATATATTTTAATATCTCCCTTTAGATGCACTGATTTCCTACTGGTTGCGAGCACCATTCGCAGAAATAACAGACTTTTTCAGCATTTTAGAGTAAGTTCACTTTGTGATTGGTTGATGTTCTGTTAAATGATGTTCTGAAGTGACTGCTGCAAATAATTTCTCTTTGGGTTTCACCTCCTAGTGGAGTGAAATAGCTCCTGTATCTTAGATTGTTTTGCCATAATCTTTCAAAGTTGTAATGAGGCATTACTAATAAAATCCACATGCTCCAGTATGTAGATAATTTCTGTGAACAGGACGCGTAGTGCTTTGAGTGTTCCTCCTGTAAAGATTTTCATAGTAGTTCCCTTCTTTGAGGTGGAAATTGTGTTCTTTCCTTGAGAAAAGTATTTAGCTTCCCAAAACTTCCAAACTATAAGCAAAGCCATGCAATGCAGGATTAGCTGCTTTGCACATCTCCGAGTTGGTTTGCTCTGTGCGTGTCCTCACCATCTCATTAGTGAAATGAGAGTTAAACTTCAGCTGGTAAAGGAGCAATGCTTTTGCTGCCAAGACTTTGACTTTGATTTTTGTCTCCTTACCAAGTAGGAATCTTCAACCATGGAGAAAGAGAACAAGGGTCTAGGAATTGGTGCCAGATTTTTGTTTTGTTTTCGCGTCCCAACTGGTAACTGCCACGTTTTATTCAGTTTGCTCACTAGGAGGGGCATAGGCCACAGATCGCTTTCAGGCACTAATATTCAGGGTTTTTTCATAATTAAGAAGACATTATTAGTTATAAAATGTGTTGTTTTATCTTTCAGGGTTTGTCTGCAAAATTTCAGGTACCTAGGGAAACGCAATATTGTAAGGTAATTATCTAGCTCTAGGCTGTATGTTACAGTATTTAAATATTACTGCATTACAGTGGGCTTAAATGAGGTTAACAGTATCTGCTGGTTTTCTCCTGACACACTGAAACCAATGTATGCTTTGTTTTCTCCTTTATGCAAACGTTACCATGGTGTGCTGGGCACCTGAGTGCAAACTGGGTGTAAAAGATGAATTGCCTGTGATGAAATGACCACTATTGCATTTATAGCCCAAAATACTGGGCCATTTTCAACCATATTTCTGTGCATGTGCCAAACAAAGGGACTCGAACACTGTATTTTCCATCCATATATAATGGAAAGAATATATAAATGTTCCACAGCAATTGAAAGGAAAAACAAAACAAACAAAACCAACCAACCAAACAAAAAAAAACAACACCCCCCCCAAAAAAACCCTGTCTCTACCCATTTTCTGAAAAAGCATGAGGTTGTCTTCCACCTGTGAGATGTGAAATGCACACTTTGCCTCAGTTGATGTTTCCTTTTTAATTTACCGCTGTGGACTGACTATATGTCATACTGGGGAAAAACAAAAGGTCACCTGATGAACTCTTCCATGCTCTGTGGCATGTTTTGTCAGTATTTTTGTTTATTCTTCAGAGGCACGACAAAATCAATGTCACGTTCCGTAACAGATTAACAGTTATTTTCTCTTAACAGGAAAATTGCTGCTGCTTTTAAGTTTGTTCAGGCCACCCAGAATAATGGAACCCTTAAAGGTTCAAACTCCTCTGGCCAGGCATCGGGTCTGCTCTCGCAATGGTAATGACACGTTGTATTGTTAACTCCTGTAAAACCACAATCTTTGTTGTCAGCCTCCAGCCCTTATTCACTGTCATGGTGTTGACTGAACAGAGGTTGACACTTGACACGTTATTTTAGAGCCCACAAAACCATAAACCGTGGAAGAATTCAGTCCCTTTAACTTCACCTTGACTTCTAAGCTCTTGTTTAAAATGTCATGATCAGAAGAATCCTTAGTTACTGTCAATATTCTTAAGCATTGCAGAAACAGTACTCATTCATTTCAGCTCAGACTCCTATCTGAAAGATAATGCATTTTTCGCCAACCAGGAGGAGTTCATAGGTCTGCATCCTTGTGGTTTTGTGGAATCCTTCTACTTTTGGGGTAAATAGCTATGGATGCACTTAGAGCACTGGGGGATTTGTCTCTCCCCAATAACCTGGGGTTGTGGAGGGGGAAATATCTAACAACACAAAGTCAAACTTAAGATTGGGTTTGCTTGACGCCCATGTTTTTACTTCCATACTGTTAAGTGTAACATAATCCTGTACGGTTATGTCCGTGTTGCTAGTTACAGAATCTGTCTTTCCTAGCCTTGTTTTCCTCCATTTTCTTAGTCGAAACATTGCAAGATTTAATCATTTCCATGGATAACAAGCTACAGGTGCAGCACATCTTTAATAAGAATCTTTTTGATTCTTTTGGGGCGCTAAGTGGGGTCTTTTCCATGTTAATCATGTAAAACTCTAGAGAGAGAAAGCAGACTTCTTCCTCTGTGCAGCTTGTGCTTGTATCTAAGAGCATGGTGAGAAAGTCGCCCGTGCTCATGAGGTTGGATCATTGACTTTTCTCATTTATGCATAGCTAGAATATGTTTGCAATTATAAAGATGTACCTTGGTATGAAACAAAGCAGGGGAAAAGGTGCTTTCTCTGCCATATGCATTTCTTTGTTTCACCTGTGTGCAGTTTCCAAGAAGCAGTGCTGATTTCACTACCCCAGCTGGAACTAAGAAGCAGCCTTTAGGCTGTTGTTTTATTGCACTTTGCAGATGAACCAACGTGATGGCAATCCAGAAAATAAAGTCACATTTCTACTGTCTCCAGGGCTTTCACACGTTACCCCCTCACTTTGTTCTCCAAATGGTTCTTTGTTTGGCCTCTTGTTGTGAAGAGCGTTTTTGGATGAGTTGAGAGTTGAAGTGTTGCTTATGACCAGCTCTGGCTTGCACTTACATTTATGGATTTGTTTGCTGAAATGTTCATGTGCAACCAGACTTTCCACCCTCCACCGCCCCAAAAGAGAAAAACCCTCCCCCCCGCAACCCTGCGATTAAGTTTCCACATGTTCTAAATCCCTTAGTTTGCCAGGATGTCCACCCACATCCTTCCATTGTGACCTTTAAAGAAAGGCTGTCACATTGATTGGGAAAAGTCTGACCATTAATTCCATACATGTGTTGGGAACTTTCCATTTTTTAAAATCTGAAATGTTAATTTTCTAAATTATTTTTGTAAAAAAATAAACAAGAAAAAAATAAACAGGATAAAAGAGGGTTTAGCTCGATGCAGGAAGTAATTCCATCCTAGAAGATTTTTAAATTACGCAAATTTAGAAAGCTACGTTTTTTAAAGAACTTAAATAAAAGTGTACTTTAACAAGTGACCTAAATTTTAAGAGTTATTAAATCTTTCTGAGTTCTATAGTGGTTACAAATTCAAATTATTTAAAAAAAATATTTATAAGCCTTGGTATTTTAGTTCTAAGCTTCTCATTATAAATTAATGAAGTGCTTCCCGGCATCCAAGAGGGTTAAAAGAACATAGGCATGCCCAGATTTTTATTGTCATTGTCAGTTTGTCACTATTTTTTCCCCCTTGTAGAAGCTGCGTTAGTTCCTTCATGAGCAGGATACATTTTTTCTTGCATTCTGAGTTAAGGGAACTCATCTCAATTCTATTTACCCAAAGGCAGTTTTCTAGACATTACCCAGCTATTTAAGCTGATGCTTTTTTTTCAATTCTCAATGAGTGTTTTGTCTCCTCTGTTCTCAAGAAATCGTGGCTCATCTGTTTGTCTTGTCCACCTCACTGACTTTCTTCTTGATCTTTCTTTCTCTGAAAAATTTTCCATCAGTTTGTTTAACTTGGCTTTTGAGAAATACTGCAGAAAATTCTCACTGATGTGGAAAAATTCCATGCAGGCACGACAGTTTATTCTCTGTTTCTGTTTTTTAATGGTACCTTTCAATTTCAGGATGCATTCCACTTCTAGTCATGATGGCCACAAGCATCACAGGTCTCAAACATTACCAATAATCCGTGGCAAAAATGCACTTTCTAATCCCAAACTCTTGCAGATGATAGACAGCAGCACTGCGAGTAAGTACAAAAAATATTTACTTCCCTCTGGAATTCTGTGAGCTTTGGATCAGGCTTTGTACATTTTAATGAATGCCAGTGTAAGACAGCCTGAAAAGAAGAGCCTAAACATGAATAGAGCTGCTGACTCTGCTCTTTTTATTTCAGGAGACTATGAAGTCTGAGCTTAAATTTGGTCAAAGTTCCTTCGGAAATGAAATTAATTAAATTAACCTGACACATTTAAATAAAATAGCCTTAATGACAAGTTCTTCTTCCCTTCGCAGCATCTCTTCCATCTATGATTATGTATCTTGCTGTATGAACAGATTACAGTGACTGAAATATTACGTTTACTAGATCTTGCAATAAAAGTGACCTTTTCATGACAAAAGGTTCTTTAAATGATGAGCTCGAAGTCAATCTGTCCCACTTCCCAATTAAGTGTCTCTCCTCCTCTGAGGATGAGCAGAAACAATGAAAGAATATACTTACATCGCTGGTGCAACTGGTAAAAATTATCTGAAGTTCCCTCCCCTTTCATCTCCTGTGAGCAGTTTTCTTCAAAATACCCCTTTGGTTGGATGTACAGTTAAGTCTCCATCTGTGCTGTGCTGAAACTTAATGACCAGATTGCAGATTGCATCATCTTTAACTGCACTCAGAAGATTGTTGGTCATCTTGACTTTCATATGTTGCAGGCAGCTCCAATGAAACGGACATTGTACAGTATGTAGACACGGAGGCAAACATTGCTACAGAGGTTTCCCTCACCATCCTTGACCTTTTGTGTCTTTATACTCTGAATCACCAGGTACGTTTTGCTGTTTCATTTTCTGCTTGAACTGGTGCCACGTGGGATATGTGGTGGAAGGAAGGCCTGGTGGAGCAGGCACGCGGAAAAGTTGAAGTACCTGAGACAGCAGGATAGGGAAATAAGATGTGCCAGTCCTCAAGGAAGGTGTTTTATGAGGAAATTGACTCTCAGTACCCAAACCGAATAGAAGAATATGGAAGAGCAGCATCCTAGGTATCCGGGGCTATGTACAGCCCTGTGCTATACTGACGTGTAGTGCATTTACTAATATGTCAACTTAGCTGAATTGTGCTTATCCCACTAGATTTCAGAGGCTTTAGACAAAAGATTTCTGAACTGTTTATCCTCTATATCTCTTCAAGTCCTCAGGTGGATTCTTTGCATCTTCAAAAATTACTCTATCAATATTGGCCTGGATGACTTGCTGAAGGTCTCGCAGCCACGATACAACAGGCAGCTCCTTTTAGATTTAGTATCTGCTTTCTGTTACCCTAGTCCTTATATCTAGTGTACACCATCCACAAGTAGGATTATGAGCATTGGAAAGTGCTGTCCTTGAAAAACTGCCACTTAAAAAGAGTCTACAACAAGCTGTGAGTGCCTCACCCACAGAAGTTTTACACTGAAGAAAGCATCTCCCTAGGAACGCTCCGATGTAAAGTCCTTCTTCTGTTGATTCACTTTAATAACCAGAACGTCCTGTCTTGTCTGTGAACTTTTCAGAGGCAGCTCCAGCAATCTGATTGCCAGAATGCATTGATGAAGAAAGTCTTTGACACACACATGCTCTTTTTGCAAATCAACCAGTCAGCAGCAGCTCTCAAGCACGTCTTTGCTGCCCTACGGCTGTTTGTGGCCAAGGTAACTATGTTTATTCTCTCAGTCTGACCTATTGATGCTACAGCAACTGCAGCTTGAGGACAATCGGGTACTTTGAAAGAGATCTGAACTTCATGGTATTAATGCTTATTCCTGACAAAGATCTTTTTATTTATTGCTGATTAAAAGAGAGAAGTTCACAATATCTGAAAAATTTGTTCTATTTTGGAAAATGAAAGATTTACTAAGAAAGTAAAACTTGTAAGGTAGATAGATAAGTCATGTCCAGGTCTGGAGTACCTGGCTATGTCATTGGCTTTTGTGTTTTTACCACCTGTGAAAGCAAACTTGAAACTCTAGAGGTCCATGGTCTTCATGGCAGATGCCTGGGCTGCAGGATCCAGCAGTGAATGATTACAGTTGTCTCCAGAGGAGCTTGCAGGAGAGTATTCAATACCCTGCACTCTAATAGAGTTTTATAGATACCTTGGGGGAGATTTTTGGACAAAAGCATGCTCGTGTGTCAAATTGTTTATTTGCTTGCATTGCACATACATAAATAATCATGTGACATGATCATGTTTGTGTGATCTTTTGCAAAGGCTTCTTTGTGCTTTCTGCAAAGGCTGCACAATTTCAAAGTCGTAGACTTAGATGAGATCCCCTTAAAACTAACCGGAATGTAGCACACGGATAACAGTTGCTATGGGGAAGTGAGAATAAGAGCAAGGCTGTCCTGATCTCCCAGGTGTTTCTATGAAGCACAACAGTGTAGATCAGTTCAGAGCATGTGGCCTCCTGGTGGTTAGCTCAGAGGAAAGGAGGAGGAGGTCCTGCTTCTCTCAGTAAGGTAGCTTAAGGACATGTGGGAAATAGGAAGTACACCATCCATAGATAGCTTTAAATGACATACCAGACAGTCAGGAACAGAGCTCTGTGCAATTGGGAGGACAAATAAATATCCAGGGTCACTCTTTTCATTCATCCTCGGGATTGAATTCTCATAGTTCTGTGGGAATGGGGTTCAGTCATGGTTCCTGCAGCAGAACCTCTGGGGCAGTACTTGAGATCCGTACCCGTTATGTACATCTTCCACTACTTCCTAGTCCGTCTTCTGTTGTATTCACCCTGCTGATAAGCAGCAGTCATGTTTTGGAGAGCCATTCTTTACTTTCTGTTGTCTCCTGCTGTTCAGACCCTGGACCACTGGAAGTTTGCTGAATTTGCTACTCAAAATATTTCCTTTGAGCTGAGCAGCTTTTGTAGCAGTGCAGAACCCCACACGCACTTTGCCTGGTTAGCAGTTCTGCATTCCTTGCTCTGCTTTTATGCCTGCTGTGCCTGGCAGCTGCCTGGGCTTCCTGGAGGCCAGTTTTGGTTGTGGCGTTGCATCCAGAGTTTGTAGGAAAACCTACGTGCAGTTTTTACCCTAATTTTAATTTGCACGTGGGATTATGTTTAGCCAGTGGCTTATTTTTTCACTAAAACCTGGTGTCAATGAACAAAGGAGAGAGTTGTTCTTACTGAAGTTAAACAGAATTCAGAATGACTGTACCAAGGCCTGAGAGTAGTGCTCAACTTATTAGTGCATTTTTTTTCAATAGTTCCCATCAGCATTCTTCCAAGGACAAGCGGATCTCTGCGGGTCACTCTGCTATGAAATCCTGAAGTGTTGTAACCATAGGTCACGTTCAACTCAGACAGAAGCGTCTGCTCTTCTTTATTTTTTCATGAGAAAGAACTTTGAATTTAACAAGCAGAAATCAATAGTCAGATCCCATCTTCAGGTAAGTGGAGTGTGAGATCATCAGTATTTAGCTGATGTGCATTGGTTTTTATCATTATTATTTTTATGTGTTATAGCAAGGCAATGCTTTTGGAGTCCTCAGACAGGCAATTCTCTGTGGCAGCTCAGTTTTCCTGCCAAGTGTTGAAGACATTGGGCTGGATTCTCTGCTGTTCCTGAGCTGCCCGGCGCTGTTCCAGGGAGAGACGACAGCTGTGAATGTAGCTGCACAGCCAATGAGTAGCCAAATAAATGACTATTCTTAATTTACATCCATTGCTTACAGCAGTGAGAGCAGAGCTAACGAAGGAACTAAACAGAATCTGATGGTATAGTAGCAGAAACGTAAAGCCCAGTAACAACATGCTTAAACTACAGTATATGAGCCATTGCAAACATTGGAAAGNGACCAACCCCCGCCTCTCTCCAGCCTCCTTTCAGGCAGTTGTAGAGAGCAATAAGGTCTCCCCTCAGCCTCCTCTTCCTCAGACTGAACAACCCCAGCTCCCTCAGCCTCAGGACTTTATCACAGTCCTTGTGTTTGTATGTTATCTTCTTAAGACAGCTATAAAAGTGTATCTCTGCCAGGCTGGTACATCAAGTTCTATTAAAACGTGGCTTAAAAACTATTCAGGAACTTTGATTTTCTTTGCTAATTGAGCCCTGTGTTTGCTCTCCCCACACAGCTCATCAAAGCAGTGAGCCAGCTGATAGCGGATGCAGGGATTGGTGGATCTCGTTTTCAACATTCACTTGCAATTATAAATAATTTTGCTAATGGAGACAAGCAGATGAAAGTAAGAAACATTATTTGTCCATCACTACCTCTTGCAAAAGGTCACCGATTTCAGAGGAGCAACTGTTTCAGTGAATAAAATTGCTGGCTTTTATTAGTGATTTACGCGTTCATAGTGTGCCTTTTTCAGGCTGCCTGAAATCCATGAAAATGTTTGTGACTCAGAAGCTTAATAATTGAAAATATTGTTTTTCAAACAAGAAAGGAGATTTTTATTTGAAAATTGTGTCCTTTGCTATTCAGTGCATATTTTGTTCATTCATCTGAGATTAGAGAAGATACCATGCGTTGTGACTAATGAAACACAATTGCAGAGGACAAACCATTTTTAGCCTACAAACTGTCCCTTTAGTCTTTTCAGTAAACCTGTAGCAAAAACATGCACAACCTTTGGATTCTGTAACAGCTTGCCAGCCCCCTGCAAAAGGCACTTAGCTCTTAATTAGTTACATTTGCTGTTATGTAATATTCCAATACTTACATATAAGTATTGGAAAAGGATTCTAATTTTGAATTTTTACAATTCCTGTCCAGAAATTTGTCAACATGCATTTTGAATTTTATGCTTCGATTCTTGTTCTCCCAAAGTGACTTCAGGGTATCTCCGCTGAGGCTAATAATAAAGTTAGGATAAGCAAATTGGTAGATAATTAGCATAAGCAGTTGGGTGCCTTATTTAATAAGATGCAGTTACAACCACGTTTGTTTCCGAAGTCCGGCTTTGATTTCCCAGCACTGCAGTTGGTCGCACTGATTTTGTAAGGCGCTCGCTTCTGTGTGACATAGAGAAGGGAGGATTTCATTTCACTTAATTTTTCAGGATGTTTTTGCTTTTAAACAAAGTGAGCAAGGGGAGGGGAAAGTGTGAAAACAGAAATGCATTTTATTGAAAGAGAAACCACAGAGCGGAGTTGAGAGCAGCTGACAGGAGCAATAGATGGACTGTCTTTAGTGCCACGCAGTGTGAGAGGGCCAGGAGCCAGCCTGAATGCTCCATTCACTGGGGTGAAACGTGCTGTGAGTGTAGTTAAGCAGTACTGTCTCTCGCACACGGTGCTGTTAGTCAGCTGGAAGTGTAGGAGAATCCGGTTCTGGATCCAGTAAGCAACCGAGGAGCAAATGTTTCCATTAGCTGCCTGCAGCGGAGTTGCTGTGGATGGGCAGTTGTAGAGCTGACTGACTGGCATGTCTGGCAGGTGCTATAACACCTCAGTAAGAAAACATCAAGGATTTGTGTACAATGTGCACGTCGTGTGGAACTGTGGCTCTGTTTCGAAACCTGCTGAGAGGGAAGGGGAAGAAGGTCTCAT
The DNA here is from genome assembly GCA_013400375.1 of Thinocorus orbignyianus. Classification (NCBI taxonomy): domain Eukaryota; kingdom Metazoa; phylum Chordata; class Aves; order Ciconiiformes; family Thinocoridae; genus Thinocorus; species Thinocorus orbignyianus. Next base: position 304,767 of record VXBW01005586.1, on the reverse strand, counting down.
TCAGGGGTGCTGCGTGTGGCACTTTGGCTGGTTTTAGTGATGTGTTGCTTATCTTTCCCAAAGAACGTTAATTTCCCAGCAGAGGTGAAGGATCTGACCAAACGCATCAGAACGGTTTTGATGGCCACAGCTCAGATGAAGGAGCATGAGAAAGACCCTGAGATGCTTGTGGATCTGCAGTACAGCCTGGCAAATTCATATGCCAGCACACCTGAATTGCGTAGGACATGGCTTGAAAGCATGGCCAAGATTCACGCAAGAAACGGAGATTTATCAGAGGTAATGTAAATAAATGAATAGGAAATCTGTTTGTCTTTAGGCTGAGGTGTTCTAATGAAAAGGGCTCTGAAAGACAAGCAGCAATAGTGATCTAAAATAAACATACAGTCTCTCTCATATACTTGAAATTTGAGAAAGACAGGTTTGAAAAACACCTAGAGATGCTGTGTGCTTGTTATCCCGGTTTGTCTGATTCTGACTGTCTGGTATGTGCTTGAATGAGAGTTGACAATACCTGATGGGAAGCTGTGGTCAGTGTCATGTCAGCATCTCTGCTGCAGGGCATAACTTACCTAAAGGATTTTCTTCACCCCACTATGACATATGAGAGGAGCTTCGTTTATAACACTTTGTCCTTCTCATCAAAAACTAAATGGATGATGCAAAACTCCAGATCGTAATGCACGAATATCTTATTTACTAAGTAGTCTTGATGGTTTTGTTGAGCAAATCTATGCTTTTATCTGAGACATCTAGTGAAATTAACACATAAGAAGGATTTCATCCTTTAGCTTTTTACGTGGTTATATTAATTTTGTCTTCCCTTTTCCGCAGCGTGACTTGACAGGATGAAAATATGTGCATCTTATCATATGTATTCTGTAAGTGTGTGCTTTAACAAGTGTGTGTATCTTGGTCTCTCATTGCAGGCTGCTATGTGCTATATTCATATTGCTGCTCTCATCGCGGAGTACCTGAAAAGAAAGGGTAAGATCAACATATTCTACACCAACTATGTAACTATAAACAGTACTGTTGAAATTAATTTTTGGCTGTCCTGCCTTCCTTTCTTATATATAAAGTATTCTTAAATTTGCTTGAATTCTCCCCAAATGTTTTATTTCTTAAATATATTGTAAATGCTAGAATTAGCACTGGGACAGTGAGAGGGTATGTTTTGTGTAAAGAGGATTAGTTAAATGTTTGGTAAGCGAGTGCTAAAAGAGAATGCTTCACTTGTCAATCTGTTGTTATTAAATATGCATGTATTAACACATACCAGTAGCAGTGTACTAATACCATCTTACACTATCATAGGTTACTGGAAAATGGAAAAGATTTGTACCTCACGTATGCTCCTGGAAGATGGTCAAGTCTCTGATAGTAATGTGTTACTAACAACTCACAATGGAGGAAGTGAGTGCTCTAACCGTGCCTGTTTATGGGTCAGATAACATAATTAGGGAATCAAATCAGTGTTCTCCAGCTGATCTGGAAAAATAAGTATCTACCAAAGCAAAAATATTTATAGTGCATGTTGATGGCTGTAATAGCAAGCAAGTAATATTGTGAACCTTAGATGTCACTTTCCTGATGCTCTGTGGCTGGTTTGATGGACTGCTCAGAATGTCTCTGGTTAAGGGCTTTGCAGCAAGAGAGCAGGCTGCTCTTCATTGGCAACAGGTCAATTGGTGTTTAGCATGCAAATCCATGTCCAATTCCTTGGCTATCCAAAGCTGGGAGGGCACAGGGGCAGAATTAATATCTGGTTATCTGTATGCAACTTAGCATAGATAAAGATTTCATTTTATTTTTTTTAAAATCTGTGATGCTTATTAGAGAAATAAAGTGCAGGCTAATATCATTAAATACTTCTATGCCAGTGGTTATTTAGTTTATGAAATGTGTATTTCAAAGTAATTCTCAGCATGAGATATTTTAGCAATTTTCACAAAGACCAGTTTCTGGGGGGCAAGGGCAAATATCTGGGGAAGAGAAAGCTTGTAGTTTTGGAAAGACCGTGGTTCTCCGATATACTTGGACGTGTCTGTGAGTGAGATTAAAAAATGCATCCTTTTGGAAGGAAGCTTGCTGTCAAGAGCAATATTGCAGAGGTGGTTCACTAGTGGTAAAATACGTTGCATGAATAGCAGGTCACAGTGGGATGAGGAACTCCTGGGTCATTTTAAACCTATGTTTAAATGATTTTCAAAACTTGGCAGAGAAGGAACCTGAAGGAACTGTCTCAGTGTGTGAAGATTAGCTTTTTAATTGTGCCTTACTAGCATTTTCCTACTTTTAAATTGAACACAAACCATGTCAGGAGTTTGTCACCTCCACTGGAAAGTTTACTTTTTGCCATTCAAGAGTGGTAGTAAAATCTTTGCAGGTCAGGCACTGCCTGATCTATAATGTGCAATGCCTGTTGTGAGTTGTTCTTTCTGCAGCCAGTGCACTAAAGCATCAGCTTAGCAAATATTAAATGTAATTTCGCTTTTAATCCTTGTGAACATTCCCGTTAGCAGCTTCTGCTGCCGGATTGGGCTTTCCACAAGAGTTCCTTGGTTAGGAACTCTGCTCCACTCGCTTGGGAAACCTGATGGGTGGGATGAGTGTGGGTCTCAGCAGGTAGCATCGAGTGTCTGTAGGTCAGGCCAAGAGTCACAGTGCTGGTTTCACAAGTGTGAGTTATTTGGCCTCAGCCTGCAACGGGAATTGCTGTCTAGATGAGTGTTGCACAAGGACTGCCAGCCCTGTACAGCTGAGGAACTGAAATGCCAAAGAAAGGAATAAGGTTGCGTCAGAAAAATGTTATAGTTGCCCTTTGCCTGGACAAGTGGATTTATATCGGAGAGAAGATGTGTAATGGTCTCATAAATTCAGTCAGTTCCACTTGTGCTTCTCATCACTTGGGCTGTGAAAACAGTCACTATTCCAGTCAAATAAAATCTCTCTGTTTTAATAGCATCCAATAACTTTTTGAATTACCTGGTTATTCAGTCATTAATTGACATTGTTATGACTTGCACTTCAAGGCTTGTTTTCCATGGGATGGCCTGCTTTTCTGAGTATTACGCCCAACATTAAAGAAGAAGGTGCTATGAAGGAGGACTCTGGGATGCAGGATACTCCCTATAATGAGGTGAGCAGCATTACAATCTATATACTTGTTCGTATATTAGAGAGTGTTATTCTAATGAATGTCTGTGCATGTTACAACAAATTGTAGTGAGAGTGTACTTCAGATGGTATTAAAAGGCACACAGCTTTTGAGTGAAATGTCGTAGCTGTTGTACTAAATAGCAGGGATGGGTGTTCAGCTAACCAGCACATTCATTACCAGATCTGGAAGTTAGGGCAGAGGGGAGCCCACAAAGCAAACCCATTCTTCTGAATGAGATGCCCCATCCCTGGAGCTGTTTAAGGCCAGGCTGGACAGGGCTTGGGATAACCTGGTCTAGTGGGAGGTGCCCCTGTCTGTGGGAGAAGAGCTGGAACTAGATGACCTTTAGGGTCCCTTCCAACCCAAATGATTTTATGATTATACATCAAGTATTGAAGTCTTTTCGTATTACTGTTACTTCAGGGTCGGTTTTTTTATATCTAAAGAAGAGCTAGGTCACCAATACCTGATTAATTAAGCATTGTGTCATTGAAATAAGCATTAATACAGAAGACACAGAACAAAAATGAAATAGTGGGTATGTCCTTTTGCTGCATTGCTGTTAATGAAATGCCACCAGCTGTTGTGTCACTGAACTGTTTGTATTTGTGGAACTGCAGAATGTTCTTGTGGAGCAGCTGGAGCTGTGTGTTGAATACCTGTGGAAATCTGAGAGATACGAGCTTATTGCTGAGGTTAATAAGCCTATCATTGCTGTTTTTGAGAAGCAGAGGGACTTTAAAGTAAGTTGGTTTGTATTTTTTTTTAATTATCTGAAGACATTAGTAAAGACCAAAATATTTAGGAAAAACAAAAGGTGCTGTCTTTAAACGGAATGTTTTTTTCTTCCTGTTTGTAACTTTTCTTTTTAATATTTTGGGCTGTGACTAAATGAAAAACTTTGGTACCTTACCTTCCTCTTTTCAGCATCAACAAAATAAACAAACAAAACATTTTCAAACAAACCTCTTGTGCTAGTCAGTGAGTGTGTTTTACATGTGTTTTTAAGCCAAGAGCATATTTTCTTTGTACTTAAGTTTAGAAGCTGCTGATAAACTGTGTGATCTCTTCACAATTGAAGAGTTTCTTCGTTTCTTATTTACCTGGCAATTTCATTACATAATGGATAACCAGATGATAATCTCATTTACTGATTTTTCTGTTTTTAAGTTTAAAAAGAAGTGGAGAGGTGGGTAGCTATAAGCTGTATGCTGAGGAGCAAGGTCCTCAGGTTTAAACTTAGATGGAATTTTGGCTCCCTGTCCCAAGACATGGCTTTTTAGCCATAATTGTGGATGGCATATCTTTGCATAGGGTTGGGAGCTGATTGGAGTTATTGACACCATACTTTTGCCTGTACACAGGACACGTGGGTTCTCTGACCTGTTAGTAGTCCCCTACCACTGCCCAGTGGTGGGATGCTGGCCTTACTGTGTGACCCTGTACAACCACTGCCACAAGACTGTGTGCTCAGAAGATGACAGAAACCTTTAAATGAATGTGTCGTTAAAGCTGAGCACCTTGCAGCCCTCTGTGCTAAGGTTTGGCAATCTAGTTAAGACAAACCATACTTGTACAGAGCCTTAGTGTCATTTCCCCAAGTACTCATGCTCTCTCACTTCTCCTCGCTCTCCTTGTTTCCTAACGTAGAGACTGTCTGATCTGTACTATGACATCCACCGCTCCTACCTGAAAGTTGCAGAAGTGGTGAACTCTGAGAAACGTCTCTTTGGGCGATACTACCGCGTTGCATTTTATGGGCAGGTAAGTCAGCTTATCTTCTTTTGTCTCTGCAGGCTCCCAGATTTCAGACACGTTCTTCTAATCCTGATATATTTCAGGGGAGGTAAAAGAGGGAAACGCTTGGCAAGTGAGTCATGGGGTAGAAAGTGCCTCAAGGGTCACGCTCCAAGGAGGATTTTAGTCAGAAGAGAGAGCACTCGGTTGCATCTGCTGCAATGGATTTGGTGTTGTAATGGAAAACAGACCTGCATGTCAGCTTTGCTTCTTGAATTTGTCAAGCAAAATTCAAACTGAGGCAGGGCAGTTTTTTTCAGAGTAAAACTTAAATACAGCCAGTAAGACATCTCTGATCTATGGCCATCTCTTCAAATAGAGCTTAAAGCAGAGCAGTATGAGGTAGATGTTTTGTTGTGTTTCTTACTGACTCTGACTTCTGCTTTCAGGCCACCTCTGATTCTGTGCAATATACTGTAGAGTAGCTTTATTCCCTCTTGCTGTCCTTCAGCATCCTCAAAGCATTATTTTGTGAGTTCTTCTGCTACAAGCCAGTGTAGCAATGCAGCATGTTCTTTTAAGACCTAGTTCTAGCAAGCACACAATCTCCTGTAATCTGAAATAATAAGGTGTGTAAACAGCAGATTGATGTGAATCATTCTGTTTGCTAATTAGATTTTAATGCAGAAATTTGCTCTTTTCTCCTTTTGATCTTATTCAAGGCTGTGGTAAGTCTAGTTCTTTTGCATGTTTTGTTTCATTCTCCTCACACCTCCTTCATCCTTCCCTGTACTGTTACTCAACATTAACTTTCCTGTGCTCTTAATTCTTTGGTTCGTGGCAGATGAGATAACATCGTTTTATTCATTTTTGCATCCTGCAAACTAATTTTTGTTTGTTCAGCCACCTGAATTACCAAGCTGTATCTGTCGCCGTGTTGTGTGTGCACTGGGGGGCCCAATGCTGCACCATCGCATCTCAGTGAAAGTTTATCTCTCGGCTTCACTGGGAGTGGGATTGGACCCCTTCTTCCTCCAACAAAAAGCTCGGTGTAGCATTAATGCTGTTTGAATGCAAGCCTGCTCTCCTGGCCTGGGCAGTCTCCAACATGTGGCAGCGGTAACTCTGGGCAGGCTGCAGCCACCTGCCTGATCATCCCTCATAGGAGCAAGCAAATTGGGAGTCAGAGGGCAGTGGCAAGTCCTTCCTCGAAACGGGGTCAGCAGAGGAGGAAATGGGTCTCTCCAGTTTCTTGCCAGGGCTCTCCCAGAGGCAGCGGCTTGTAAGTGTGTAATTTAGCTGCGGTGGTTCTGTGGGATGGGGTTGAGTCTCTGTTACAGCACAATGACTTTTCAGCTGCCAGTGCCACAAGGACAACTTCATTTAAACAGCTTTAGTGCTCTGAAACATACGACTTTTCCATAGTGGCGTATTGCTGGGTCTGTTCCCTGGTCCCTGGACACTGAGCTCCAAATGCAAACAAGCACAGCTTCCTCCTTTCCCTTTGCAGAAGAGATGTTGTGGGGTAGAAAGTGGGACTGTTCTGCGTTGCTCCCTGCAGGGGCCCAGGGACAAAAACGGATGACATGGTGCAAATAATTGAAGGTAGATCATTCCCATCAGGATTGTTTGCGCCTCATTTACCAAGGAAAAGAGGAGTGGGCGTGCAGAAAGGATTAAGGAGAGAACTGACCAGTCCACAAAGCGGTGTGGGAGCTACAGAGGGAGCCTGACCTGGAAGGACCGACGGACAGAGTAGTCTGTTCCCATGTACCAGTTGTGCCTGCATATTTTTCCCTTTGGAAGGTTTTATTCCTGTATTTCTGTCAGTCCCTTTGTCCAATCTGCCACTTGCTTCCATTTTGGCTGTGCAAGTGGAAAGGTGTGGGTCCTTGTCGTCCCTCTGTTGCCAAGAGTATTGCAACCCAGCATTATGAAAGCAGGATCAGTGACTAATACATTCAAAATACTGAAACCAGTTCCCGTTTTTGTGCTTCTGGAAGACTTCACACACTTCCTCCCAAAAGCGAATGGTTGCAGGTTTTACTAGTATTACACAGTTAAACCTAGTTCACTGGTATTACACAGTATGAATCACTGCTTGGGCCACTTCAAAAGAAATGCCCTAGAAGAAAGCTCGGTGTGCATGTATGGGATGCTCAGCGTGCAGGGATGGCATTCCCTTTCAGTTTGACACCTACATTGGTCTATAAAATACCTGGTAGTAGATACATATAAGCACACACGTATAAAAAATACATTATTGCATGTGTGCATCTATTCATTAAACTTTTTTATCAATTGTATCAGTAATAAATGTGTATGTATACATGTTTTGTAAAAATGGAACACTGCTATGTCTTAACTGAGACAAAGACTGCAGAGAAAGCAGATTATAGGACAAGAATACTGTAAATACTGTTTGATGAGAGACTTTTGGGGGCTTTTCATGGAAAATCAGCAGCTGCATCTGAAAACTATTATAGGAGAAGACAGTATTTGGTTACTGCTTTGCTGTAGGGACCTCCTAGAAGGGTGATTTGAATGAATGTACACCTTAAGGAAGATGTATTCTCTTAGTTTCACCAGAGAGCTTTATTTGCCAGCTCAGAGAGATGAATCTCATTCTCATGGCAGCTGCTGTTTTAGACTGCAAACTGTGTTGGGGCCGTTGGTGACAACATCTCGTTGCACCACCAAGTGGCCACACTAGCCAGTAGTTACGTTTTTATTTACAGATGAGTCTTTTGAGAAACCAAGATCGTTCTTGAATTAACAACAACAAAAAACCCCAAAAAGTTATTAAGTATGTTGAATAGCTGAAAACTCATATTGTGCTGGTAAGCAAAGACATTCAAGACTTGTTTTCAGAGCACTGTTAAGTAAAGGCAGAGCTGAGGTTTTGTTCTCCTGTCTCTGTGCAAGAAGCTCTAGAAGCTGAAGTTGGAGGGCAGGTTGTCATAGCAGTAAACTGACTGCGGCTTTATGTCTGAAGATCAGAAGATGAGTCCCCTTTTCCAAATGTCCTAAAACAACTGTTGCTTCCTCACCAAAAAGTACAATGTGCTCACTTAACCATAGGAGGTGATGCTCCCTGGATACAGGCAGGGATTAATCTGTTAAATGCTAGTTCTTGACAGGTAAAGCAGAAGGTTTTACCTCGGCACACCAGCTGCAGGGATGGGGTGTGTTCTTCTAGCAAAGGGTAGAAAGAGTCAGAGTTATTGTGAGCTCCAGGGGCTGAGGGCATACAGGGAGGATGAAGGGCCTTTTCAGTGGCAGCCCAGGTCACAGCTTGACAGTCAGCACATCAGAGCTCAGTGGAAACCAATAACCTACTGTGCAGGAGGTCATCTCCCTTCCATTAGGTTTGGCTGCTCCGTGTAATAATTTTCATCTGTATGGCTGCATTGTTCTTGCAGGGCAAACCCAACCAGTATGGAAATAATCTAGGGATATACATTGCTAATGTGACCTTGGTTGCTTAATGTTTTAAAATCCTGAAACTAGCAGATCTGGCTTGTAAAAAGTACTTAATCTTACTTTCAATTGCGGTTGCCAGACACACAGCATATGGCAGGCGTGATTATTTATAGCTCACAATTAACTTCTTGCCACTGAAATATTGTAGGGAATATGTACTTAAATTATGTCTCTTGCATTAGAGACAAGACTAAATCTGTTAGTTGTTTGTTCTCAGGTTTGGGGGCTTTCTTAAGCAAAACCATTAGTACAGATATCATTTTAGGGTGCCATGCAGCATCAGCACAGAGATTTGGCACTTACGTATAAAGACTGTGTTCCAGCATGTGAACGTACACAGAATCAGTGTCTAAGAGGATAAACTATATTCTAGCTTGCTATGTGATTAATTTGGAAAACATGAGGGTTTGTGTTGAAAACACTGAATAGTAACAAAAACCAGATGTTTTTGGACAGAAGCAATCCTGAGCAGCCTGTGTGGTTGCATGAAACTAATGAGGTTTTCCCACATAAAGCACTTTTGCTTCAGTGGAAACCAGATCAGAAACAAGGTTATGATCCTGCAGATCTTTTCTCAGTGACATCAACGAAAGTCAGTTGCCTGCCCAGTTCAGTAAATGTTAATAGAGTGTCAGCTTTTGAGCTCTAGATTTGATCTCTAGTTACCTGTGAAGTTCTTCGTATGCCTGTGGAGTTTAATGGGTAATATTGTTTAAAAATGTGCAATGTTAGGAGGTCACTGTGGGGCTGATGAGGATACTGTCGGACGAGCTGCTGTTGCTGCGATTAGTCATTGGTTTCTCGTCGTGCCCACGTTGCTGCTGGCACTTGCCAAATTAAAAGACAGGTTCATTGCCCCTTGTGCTCACTGAAGGAGAAGTCAGATGCACATATTTGTTCATCCCTGTTCAAATAAAACTTAGGGTTTGGGGTTTTTTTTCCTACACAAACATTGAGATTTACAGCTAATGCATTTTAATTCTGTGTATTTGGGGGGAAGATTTGCCTATAATTTTAGTGGCCAAATTTGAAAAATACTTCAGCGTGAGGAGGGTGTATTTTGTACGAGTACCTTCCCGTGGAGATTTTAGAGGTATCTCTTGACTTCACTCATTTGTGCTTCTCTCTTTTTCAACAGATGGCAGTTTGTTTAGGCATACTGTACAATTAGCTGTCCAAGCCTCATCGTTAAATTTAAAGGGCCTTGGGTCTGACATCATTAATGCTGTCTTCCTTTCCCCTCAATCCCTGCAGGTGCAGGTATTTTCCTTTGGGTCACTTTCCGTTGAGGTGAAGGAGTAGGCTTTGGGTACAGTGGTTAGCTCTGCCAGACTCCAGCAGCAGCATATGGAATCCTAGGAGGAGGGCTGGTGCGTCTCATGGCATCGGGACAAATCCGGTCCTTGTTAATGGGGCATCTGCTGCTTTCTGCTCAGCTGGGAGAGCTGGCAGAGTGTTGATGTACATGTTCATCATGTAGCATTAGGGTGTCTCACCTGCACGTGATGCAATACTGTGTTAATTTTCAAAGGTCAGCATTTCTTTTGAAGCCTGGCAGGTTCTTGTTCATCTCTTCAATGGAGCCTTTTACTAAAACTCTGCAAAGTCCATCCAGTAAATGTAATGTCAAGTAAAAGACCTGAACAAGAGTGAGCTTTTTTGAAAAGGACCACAGTCCCTCTGTCTTTCTTTTTGTTTCTTTTTTCTTTTCAAATTGTGTGTGAAAATGCTGCACTTCCATATGGCCTTTCAGGATGCCACCAGAGTTCCTCTTCAGCTGCCCTGAACAGATGCAGACCAGCTCTCAGGTGCTCCCACGCTGGGGCTCTGCACATCCCTGTGGGCAGCCGTGCCCTCTACACCTGTAGCTCCCAGATGGGATGTGCTGGAGGTGGCAAGCTGCATGCACCCAGCTGGGCTGGGCATCCAGCAAATAGCTGATACACTCCTGCAGCTGAAGTAGTTAATTTAACCAAATTATTAAAAATTTAAGACTTTTTAATGTCCAATTTTTAATTCATTAGAGTTTTTTCATCATACAGGCATCAGCATCATCAAGAAAGCACTTGAACTCTTTAAGCAGCTAGATCTCTTACATTAATAAATGTGTATGAGTTATTTCCTGGGTAACTTAGGAGATACCAACTTAAATGCAGAGCTCTGGGTGTCTGTCTGCTCGGAGTTGAGAGAGGTAAGCTTTTACCTGAGGTGCTGGAAATGGCATACTGGAAGCTCTGGTGGGTATACAGGCAACCTTGATTCTTGATGTGAGCACCTCATTCCAGCTTTGCCCTGCCAGTTGTGTTCACTGTATCCTTCCCTTTCTTTCCAAACAGGGTTTTTTTGAAGAAGAGGAAGGTAAAGAATATATTTATAAAGAACCCAAATTAACTGGCTTGTCTGAGATCTCTCAGAGGCTGATGAAGCTTTATGCAGACAAGTTTGGCATAGATAATGTGAAGATCATCCAGGATTCCAACAAGGTATGAAAGATGTGCAGTTCTTACGTGAGGGGGAGAAGTGAGTTCATGGTTCATGTTTTGAGAGCTGTATTTTGAGTGAATGTGAACTGCTATGACCTAGTTCTACAACCCAAAAAGGACCTTCACCTTACAGTCTGGCAGGTGCTGTGCAGAACTGATGGTGTTACAGCAGGGCATCGCAGGAAGGGAGCGTGTGCCTGCAGAGAGCATGCAGATGTTTACTGCAATGCAGAAACAGGGTTTTTTCTCTCTCATTTAGCTTTCACCCGCTTTTGCCATTGACTATATTCAGAAGTCTAACTGTTCTTAGGGGCCTCCTGGTTAAATAGCTTTGTATTAATCCGTGGTCTGAATATTACATTTGAAAGTCTCAATTTTACTCAGTATTGCCGTGATGGATAAAAGTATCAGAAATATAATGGATGCCTTGGCAGTTCCTCACACTTAACAGGATTTTCTTGTTTGCTGCTGTTAACACAGGTCAACCCCAAAGACCTGGATCCAAAATATGCCTACATACAGGTGACGTATGTCACACCTTTCTTTGAAGAGAAAGAAGCCGAAGATCGGAAGACTGACTTTGAAATGCATCACAACATCAACCGGTTTGTGTTCGAAACGCCGTTCACGCTCTCAGGAAAGAAGCACGGAGGTGTAGAAGAGCAGTGCAAGAGGCGCACGATCCTGACAAGTACGTTTGCTCAGGCTGCTTTCCCCCTCCCTTCCCACCTTTGCCAGCTGAGCCCAGCAGTGCGTTCCACGTGCCAAGTTTTCCACAGTCAGCGGGCACAGCGTGATGTGCAGAAGGATAGGTAACGTTTTCAGTGTGTCCATTGGCAAAGTACATGCTTTCTTCCAATCCTGCTGACCATCCTAGGGAAAGTTATTTTCATTTATGGAGTCATCAGCTGTCTTATTTTTCCTTATTATTGATATCTTAACTGTTCTTGCAGTGATGTAATTTGGGAGCGGTTCTGCTGGAGGAGGCTTAGCACACAGAACCATTGTTCTTTTAATAATAAACAGGTCAAAGAAAAAGCAAAGTAGGATGCCTATTTGACAAAGAAGAATAAAACTTAGCAGATATGGTCAAAACAGGAGTAAGACACATTATAGAGCATCTTTTAAAGTGAGATGTAATATTTCATCTCATTGGGCGCAATCATTTTAAGACAGGAATGTCAGGAGCACCAGCTGTATCTGTTCTTACTGAGTCCTATTAAACAGGAAATGTTTAGCTCCTTACTGTGGTTGAAATCTCTTTTTAAAAAGAGGCATCCTTCATGAAACCTGTCTGAATTTTGGCTGGGAGTAGGAGAAACTGTCTGAAATGGAGATGATGTTCCCATGGGCAGCTGTGAGCAGAGGGGCTGATGTATACAGCAGAGTGACAGAAAGTCCAGTTCCTCACCAACTTCAGTGCCTCTGCTTCCCCCAAAGGGCAAAGTAAAGCAAGCTGCTTGCAGTACAGACATGGTCACCCAGAAGTTTTGTTCTGGCAAGTCAAGAAAGAGGCACAGATGTCTGGGGGCATCTTGTTAACATGACACAGCTTTGCTTGTCCGAAGAAGGAAGGAGGAGTAGCTTGTGTGGGAGTGTTTTAAGAGCTTGAGCAGCAGAAGGTGTTTTAAGACCTGTATTGGAGCAGGTAGTTTCACTGACTTCAGAGTGCAGCTGTTACGGTATGTCTGGCAAAAACAGAGAAGGTTGTTTTCAGAGCAGAACGTTTTCTCTAGGCTGTTCCATGCTTCCGTCAGCTCCCAGCACCCTCAGCCTGCCTCCATCTTTGGCCTTGGCTGGGAACTTGATGACCTTCTCTTCTCCCCTGCTTTTCCCTCTGGCACCTGCCTCACCTCAATGGTTTTCTGTAAAGGAAACGTCTTTCTTTGCCTCAATAAAGCCACGTATTTTCATTTACTTCCCACATAAAAAGAAGTGCTTTTAGTTTAAGAAGGGCCTGCCAATATGCCTGGAGGAGCCATGGAGGTTCATGGTGCTGGGGCAGAGGTACTGGGTGGCTGGAATGCAACGTGCTCAGCACCTCTGCCCCAGCAGCTTCTGCCCGTGTTGTGCATAGAACAAGTCTGGCTGTGCTCTGTGGATCGCTGTCGCTCTGCTGTGCCAGGTTGTGACTCATGCTTCCAGCTCTGGAAGTCCTGAGTTTCCTGCTCTCCAAGGAGATGGTCACCCTGTAAGCTGGAGTTTGTTTAGGTCTGAGCTGATGGCAGCAGATGCTCACTGGAGGAGGGCATACGCAGGGCTTGAGAAGCCTCTCAAAGTGTGTGGAGCAATCAGGAAAAGACTGTTAGTATCAGACTTAATGCACCATAACTGTACCTTTGCCAGGCTCCCTGAGATCTGTGAAAAGGCCTTGACTGGAAGGAAGGGGGTTTAATTCCTCTGTCAGCTCCCACAGCAGTATTTAGGTTGAATACTAAAAGCAATTCCTTACTTCTTTAAGAATGTTATTTTAATAGTAGTTCATCTCTGGGAGAGCCATACCCAGTTCAGCTAAGATAGATGCTCCTGTCTCTAACTTGAAATATGTTTGATGGGATGTTTTGAGCTGTTTGAAGTTCAGTACAGGCTTATCGTTTGGTGCTTTAACTCAGAAGAAGGAATTTGTGGATTCTAAAATTTGAGTGGGTGTGACAGAGCTCAATAGCAAACAGCAGTGAATTCACTACTCTTCCTGTGCCAGGTACATGAGCACTCAGCTTGCACCCACTGTGTCACTTCTACTCATTGGGCAGTTAAAACTTAATTTGCATAGATTGATAAAGAGATCCACAGAGTCAAAAGTTCATACTTTGACTTAATTGTTTTGCTTTCTTAAATACTGTCTTGTTGGGTGAGTTTCTCTGATACATTTCTTGCTTTTGAGTAGCCAGTCACTTGTTTCCCTACGTGAAGAAGCGTATTCAAGTCATAAGCCAAACCAGCACCGAGCTGAACCCTATTGAAGTAGCGATTGATGAGATGTCCAAGAAAGTCTCAGAGCTCAATCAGCTTTGCACAATGGAAGAAGTGGACATGATCCGACTGCAGCTCAAACTCCAAGGAAGTGTCAGTGTCAAGGTAATGACAATATGCCTTTTTTTTATTTTCTTTTTTTTCTTTTCTTAATGCATCTACCTAAATTTTTATTCTGATTTTCATCATTCCAGATGGATTTTGTCTATTTTATATTTCTGGTTGTATCTTGTATTCCAGCGCTGTTGGAGCACACTTTAAAAATGTAAGGCAATAGAAAATTCTCCTGATGACTGCTGGATTTATGTACAAATACAGCTATTTCAGTCAAATCTTCTCTAAATAAATATTAAGACCTTTCTAACAAGCCTAGCATATGTCACTTGAGAACACAGCCAATCATGCATGCAGTTTAAAGGGAATTTTGTTAGGATTAATTTTGTCATTTCCTATTTAGAAAAGTTGAGATTGGTGAGAGGTGTGTGTATTTCTGGTGCCTTCATTAAAAAGGGTTGGAATGTATAGCTTTCTAGATGGGTAAGCAGCTGAGGACTTTCAAAGAACAGCAAAGATCCGCAGTTTGTGAGGGGGCTGACCAGCTCCCTTTTCCTCAGTAAAGCTCTTCAGGTTTCATTCAGGTGACACAAGGAGTGATGCACATCACAGAGGCTTGGTTTCCTGCAGCCAGTCCCCAAGCCTTGGAACACAAGAGGCTGACAATAAACGGCTTGTTCTCTGCACCTAAGCTGTGCGTTTTCTCCCAGGTAAATGCTGGACCGATGGCCTATGCTCGAGCTTTTCTTGAAGAGGCAAATGCTAAGAGATATCCTGATAATCAAGTTAAGCTTCTGAAGGAAATCTTCAGGTAAGCGTTAAGTTTAGACTTTGCCACCCTCTGCGTAGCATGAGTAGCTGTGACGTGAAATCAGGCTGAATTGAACTGGGCTAATTTACATCTGCATTTACTAGCCATTCCCAAGAAAACATTTGCTGAAGTTTTGGGCTGTCCTATAGACTACTTCCCTCTTGTTCTGAGGATGAGATCTGAAATTCACTTCTAACAAGGTGTAATTCGCAAGGTGAAGAAGAGGTACAGCGGGGTGTGTATGTGGATAGGTAGATATTTCTCACTACTGCAAAATTTATATGGTGGATTTTTGTGGTTTTGTGCTTGTAGGCAATTTGCAGAAGCGTGTGGACATGCTCTTGATGTCAACGAACGTCTTATTAAGGAGGACCAGTTTGAATATCAGGGAGAGATGAAGTCTCATTACAAGGATATGCTGAGCGAGCTGTCTGCAGTTATGAACGAGCAGGTTAGATCATCTGTTCTGGTGCTGATGGGGCTGAATGAGGGTGGCTGATTGTGTCTTCTAGTGACAAATGAAGCTGTGAAGCAAAATACTAGCAGTAAAACCTGGTAGTGTAACAGTCACTGAGAAAACATAGCTTACTCCTCTGTTATTTTTTTCCCTCTGTCTCTTTAAGTCCAGATGTATTATAGATAACGAATCTGATTGATCAACAAAAAATTGTCTTATTACCTGTCCAGGTACATATTGAAAAGTTGAATGTTCATGAAGCTAAATGCAGATTCATGAACAGAGGCATAGAAAGATAATCAGTTAAACTAGTGGTTTATGCTTTGCTTGCTTTATCCTCCAGCTGTGTTGTATTTAATTAAAACAGTAAATTGCTTTTAAGACCTAGCTTATAACTGGAGGGGAGATATCTTTATAGTTTCTATTTGTGTTTGGCTTTCAGAGCGAGAGTTACTTCTTTTTATCTTGAAGTATACTGTTGAAATACATGCCATGTTGAAACTCTTCAGTTTCAGAAGGAAGATTATGCATGGCTACATTAGATGAAATATTTCCCAAAATACTGAACTAGACTTCAGAGCACACTTACAGCTATTCTATTGCTGTGTCTATGCAGATATTTTTTTATTATGTTTTCTGTTTAAATATCAAGTGATTCTGCATACTAAAGTGCAAATTAAATCATGCTTAATTATTTTTCTGCCTGCTTGTGTGTAGGCCACCTTAGCTTGCACCTGAGAAATGCACATTTTCTAGCAGTTACACTGCATTTCCAGGTGCCTTTGGCACACACAAGCACTGTGTGTGTAAGCACAGTTATTTTGTTTAACCATTGGGATCAGCCATGGCATCTCACTGAAGAGTCTAATTGGCCACCCCACTGGACAATACTCCACTATTTGTCTTTGTATGTGAAGGGAATAAGGGTTTACTGGAATTTTTGGCCCATTGTTACTCTTGCTGTCGAATTGAGCTAGTTTTTCCCAGGGTGTGGAGCTGTGTAATTGCTTTACAGGCTTGGTGTGTGCCAGGTCGGGGTTGAGCTCAGTGGTGGTTGCTGTTCTGTTCTCCCTTCCTGTTTTAGGTATATAAGGGTTTGTGAACCTTAAGCATTCCAGTAATTTTATCATAACTAATATTTATCATTGTTTGTTACGTTAAGTATGTAAGTATTAAGGGTATCATTTGTTAGGCAATGTTCATGCCTGTCCTCTGGGAGTTATTTTGGCCATTCAGCCAGTGTGTACAGACAGTATCATATGTCTGGTGTGAACTACTATTTCCCACAAGAGTGGAAAATGTATGGCCAACTTAAATGAGGCATGAGCAGCCCATCAGTTTCAGAGTTCGTGAAACATTTGGTGAGTTCTAATAAACACTCACACCTATATTCGTATCGGTGAGCTCTGAGTTTTCTTCATGTAAATGAAAAGACTAAATAATACAAAATTGCTTATACATTATATTAATATGTAAAGATGAGAGTTCATCCGGCGAAAGTAAAAATCATCATCTCTTTAACCAAAATCATCTGAATTTGGTAACTTGCAATCCTGCGGGACAGCTTTGTAAGCGACCGCTCAGTTTTCGAGGCATCAAAGTTGGGAAAACTCAACTTCTCTTGCAACGAATGCACGAGCTCCCTATCTCTGAGCAGAACGTTGCCACAGAGAAATCACATGCTGTAAAATTGTGGCTGAAACATTTATCTCGTGGTTGGGAAGCTGTAGGCCCTGTTGTAACTGTGCCATGTGCTTTACACCAGTAAGATTTGCCATCTTTCCCATTGTTGTATTCGAGAGGGTTTTGTTTGCTCACCCACTTACAGTGACTCTTTCATCACCATATGTTTTTTTTCTCTTTTCTTGTTTTGTTTTGTTTTTCTTTTCTGACAGCTCTGTCATGGTCCTTGCTTATACAGCTTCTCCTCTTCCCTGTCTAACATTTCCCTCAATACTATAGCCAAAAGTGGTATGTTCGTTTTTCTTACATCTATTTTTTTCTTTTAATGTCATGCACTTTTCTCACTTGCTGGTTTTTCTACTTGGTATGTTCGTTTAGTTTCATGTCTAGTGAATCCCTTGCTCGGGGAGTTACACCAAGAGGGACAAGATGTACGTGTGATGTGTTGTCCATGAGCAGCGTTGAGTCACATGTTCTTTAGGATCCTGTTAGTGAACCTGGGGAGGTCAGTGGGCAACTTGACAGCAGCCTGTGCCAGTAGTAGCAAAAGTGTTGGGATGGGAGGGCTAGGGACAAACGGCACAGATGGTTGGACTCAATGATCCCAAGGGTCTCTTCCAACCTAGATGATTCTATGACTCAGGCAGGAAGGCTGTGGTGGAGGCAGTGTGGTCGTGTTTGCTTGAGTCATAAACGGTGTGGCTGATCCTCAGCCCCAGCCAGGGTTCTGAGGGCATAAGATTACACCTGGAGCTCTGTGAAGGGGAAACATTTCTCTTCTACCACTGATGGCTGCGGACCAGTGGGGATGTCCCATGTCTGCCGTGGAGGCTTCAACATAGCATCCCATGGAGGAAGACAGGTTTTCAGCTGCTGTGTGTGTGGAGCTAGGTGGGCATGCTGCATGGGCAAAGCTGGGACCGGTCTGTGCCACAGGCAGTAGGTGCTTGTGCAGATGCCTGCTGAGTTTTAAAGTATGGGTGACTTCTCAGTATTTGTATGGAAGTTGTTAGAGAAACACACTTGAGGGAACCCCATGAAGCACCACACGGCAGGCTCCGCTGACCCCATCCCAGCCCCGTTTATCCCCCCAGCCCAGAGGATGTCCCCCTTCCCTCTCGCTGCAGCCTCTGGCCACTTCTGGGTTCCTGGGCAAAGGTTCTTTTTCTCTATCAGATCCTTAGCATCAGTAATAAGCAAAAAAAGGGAAATCCTGGGTTAGACAATGGACACTTCAGACACCAGACTATTCAGATGTCTCTCACTGTTGCATATTCTTTTTTCTTTTCTATTTTATGCAAAGATTGCCTACAAGGAGGACTCAGCAAAACAGGCAGGAATTGAGCGCACCTATTCGCGAGTCATCAACAGAACCAGTTCGTCTGTGCCAGCAGCAACCACCCCGGCAAATCCTGAGGCTTGACCCCGACGTGGGAACACACACCCTTGGGAAGACCTGGGGTGGCTGGAGGATTTTTTTTGTTGTTTGGTTGGGCTTTTTTCCTTTTAGATTAATAGTACTGAAAATTAATTTGATCACGGACAATGCCAGGAGCAGGATTTGTGGGTTATGGTTTTAATTTATTGGAAGTCTTCACAGTGTTATTTTTTAAAACTGTACGCTTGATTTTTTTTAATTATTATTTGTTTGCCTGCCCCAATATTTGCACATTCCCTATCTTTTTTCTTTTTCTTTTTTTTTTTTTGATGTTGTTGTCGATTTTTGGTTTTGAGCAGCCTTTATAAAGCCAGGCTGATTATGAAATTCCCATTGAACAAATAGGTACACAGCAAACCATAAGTTTGCTATAAATTATAATATATCTAATACTAAGTCCTAGTATACATATATTTTAAAGGTCAGAGTGGATGTTTTATAACATTTAAGTATATTGCAATTGTAAATAGAAGATGTGTAAAATATGTCATTTTTACAAAATTTAAAAAATATCTTTTTAGTTAATTATGACAGTACTAAGAATATGGATAACATTTCAGTTACCCTTATATTAAAATATTTGTGTATGTGTATAAAAGCGTCCATAAAATTTTCTCTTTGGAGGTTTGTGCATTGGTTCATTCCCATGTCAGCACTTTGCAGAACAGTGGAGATCGGGATGTCTCCTGCATCCTGGCTGGCTGTTGTGTTGTGGCTGCTGATGGTGACATTTATGACCATCTGCTGAACGTGGCTTCAGATCCTCTCCTTGGCCCCAGGCTGAGGCCACCCTGGGAAACAGAGGCTCAGTATACTGCTCCTGCTTGAGGCCAAGGAAGCTCTGCTCTTCCTTTGGAGTCCCAGATTTTGCCTGGGGCCTGTTGGAAAACTGTATGCCTACAGTGAGTTGTTTGTTTTGGTTTCTGCACCGTGTTGGGAGGAGGTGGAGCGGTTGTGCCAGCTCTCATGAGCTCCTTCTAACCTCAGTGCTCCCACACCGCTTCATGTTCATTCCTTTGCCCACAGAAAATCCCTGCTTTCAGGGGTTTCTGCACCTTGTGTGTGTATGTTAGGATCTGTCTCTCCTATGCATGCAATTCCCATGGTTCTATTGAGCTGTGGCTCATTTTCCCTGGAGAAACCCTGGTGATTGCCCTTAGGCCTCCACAGGTTCACGAGTGTTTGTTCAGGTTGAAAGCCAGTGTTGTGTCTTGCTAGGTTCCTTCCAGCGTGTCGCCTCCTTCTGCCTTACTGTCTCCTCTCCCTGTATCCCTTCCTGTGACACCCCCAGTTCACAGCTGGTGAATCTCCACTCAAGTTGTACCCTTGTTGTAGCAGGTAGCTCGTTTGTATGTATGGGAGGAACCAGTCAGCAGTGGCAACAGCAGGAACCCGCGGTAGAGAGGAGGTAAGGCTGAGCGCTGAGCTCTCCTGTCCCTTGGCTTATCGGTCTCACTGGACTCATTTTGCATTTACCATGATTTGTGGTTATGGATGGGTACTTCAGAAGCCATCAGGGTGATCTGGAGGCAGCCTGTTTCTAATTAACGTTCACAAGAATTAACTAAATCTGTTGGGCATCTTTGGGAATAACTAGGTTGCAAGAGCGGGGTTTGCACCGAGGGAATGTCGGAAGCTGACACTGGGCTGGTCTGAAGCCAAGCTGTGGTCTGTAAAGCAGAGGTAAGGAGATCCCTGGACTGTTTTCTCAATAGCTTGCACGGAAGATGAGTTTAATGTGTAAGTCTAAGGGTTGTGGGATTTGGCTTGCTTTATGCTGCCAGCTCTGCAGCCCCCTGTGGGGATCTGAAAATTCAGCCTGTGTTTTGGCTGTTACTTTATTGCTGGTGCGGGAGAAGCTCAGGTTTTTACACTGAAAGGAGGGTTATTAAGCATTGGAATGGGCTGCCCAAGGAAGTTTTGAGGCACCATCCCTGGAGGTATTTAAAAGACATAGTGCTTAGTGACATGCTTTAGTAATGGATTGTTGTTTTTTATCAGTTAGGTAGATGGTTAGACTAGATGATCTGAAAGGTGCCTTCCAACCTAGACAATTCTGTCATTCTGTGAGTCAGGCTTGAGTAGCCAGGTCCTTACTCCAGATGGCTCTTACTCCCCTGCTGTGTTCAAGCACTTTCAACATAGTGCCGTGAAGGCAATTAGTGAACATTAGCTTTGAATTAGGGCTGCAACTGGGAGAGAAAACAGAGCATTAAACCATGGATTGTCCCAGCGTTTGAGGGGAGAGAACGAGAAAAATGCAGAAGGCGTGCGAGGCTGTAAGATTGTGATCGAGATGGGGCTTGACCCTTCAGCACCATAAAATTCAGTGAACAAAACTGGTGTGTCAGTACAGAATCCCACGTCCACCCCCATTCGTGGGATGTGAAGCTCTCACAGAACTGAGGGGTGTCACAAAGGCTTGTGCCCGATGGGCATTGCACGCCACAGAGCGGGCGCTGCAAGGGCTCTTTTCATACAATCACTGCTTTTCCAACCCAGGATTACATGAGGTCTACATCAATGCTTTTTGCTGCCAAAAGCTCCACTCTGAGACCCCTTTTGTCTAAGAACGTGGTCAGCTGCTCTCAGAGCTGAGATTCTCTCCAGTAAACTATTTCACAGTGTATTCTTACAGCTGGGCTTATTTTTCTATCACTTTTGAAGGTACTTCTCTGGATTTACTTTATTCCAAATATTAGGACAATTTTAAAATAACCACACAACAAAATTATGTTGCTTCTGTTTTTCTAATGCACAAATAATCAGCTCAAAGCATGTGAAACACACAGGGGAGAGCAGTTCAGGGAGGGAGGCAAGTACAAGAGCAGATAGACTTTCCCACTGCTGACATTCACAGGCTTTATTCTCGCTGCAGGCTGGGCAGGGTCTCAGTGGCCTGAGCAGAGAGGTCCCAGGGGAGGAGGCAAAGGTGGCCGCAGGAAAACCTTGTGGTCAAAATTTTGCTTTGTTGTGGGGCTTAAAGAAAAGAAGTGAAGATGGGCAGGGAAAACAGCTGCCAGTGCTTCCTCATGGCTTTGTATAAGGTCATGGTAACATGCGGAATTAAATGGGTGTTTACAGATGAAACTTTGGCAAGGACGTTTTTAGGTTGTGAGCAAGGTTGTTAACAACAGGCCCCAAAAAAGCATATGTGCAAGTGCTAGATTTAGGACTATTTATTGTTGGTATCCTTGTTGATGCTCGGCATGTTCAACTCTCATATTCAGATTGCTTGCGTAAGTGGAAAATCTCCGCTTTTCTCCATTATAGCTTTGTGGTCACCAGTTCTGCATAAGCAGAGTTCTGAGCATGGGCTGAGGAGCTGCAGCACCAGAGAGGACTGTTGCAAGGTGGCTGGTGCCGGAGGAGAGGCAAGGGGAAGACAGGGAGGTTTGAGGCAACGGGATACAGGGGGCAGTGATGCCAGGGGCGAAGCTGAGCTCTGGGAAGCTCTTGTACCCCCTGCTGCCGTAGGCAAAGCTGGTCAAAGATTCCCTTTCATCTGAGGAAGGAGATCTTCCTGCACCAGCCTCAAATCCAGCTGCTTTAAAAAACTTTTTTTGAGAGTGCAAAAGAAATGATTTATGTTTGCTACTGAGTGGAAGCTATCCCAACACCCCAAAAGGAGTTAAACGTTTATACATATTTTATGTTTAATCACATCTTTAGTGACACCCAACCACAACTGAAGGCTTAAATTTCAATTAGAGGGAGATGTATTAAATGTTTAATAGGAATCATTCCTTACAGGGTAATTATATCTTAACATTCACTGGAGGAATGTTACATTGGGAACGTAATGTTGGTCTGAACAGGGATGATTTTTTTTGGGTAGTATCCAAATGAGAAACAGAAAGATGATCTGTACCATTCCTACTGCAGACCTGCTGCCCTTGTCCTTCCCGGCCACTAGCCTGGATCTGGGGAAGAAGTGAAATTACACCCATGCCTGGCATTGAACATTGATTTTTGGATCTCAGTATAAAAAATGTTGCTCTGTGTGTGCTAGAAGCATCAGGCTGCACGTGCCTGTTCCTTCAGTTTTGAATGTTTTGGACTACTCAGTATCTCAGCTGTAACTAATCTGCAAGATGGGTGATCTCTCAAGGATATCTGAAAAGTATCCTTGCTATGGACTGAATGCATTTACCAATTTTTAACAAGTTTGGTATGTGCATACAAAAGATTTTTCTCATAATATTTAGAGTATCTCAAAAATGATCAGTGTTATGCATTCACAACAAGCAAACTGAAGCCATGAAGCAAATTTTGAACCTAGACAGTTAAAATTTGAGGGATGTTAAAATCAAATATCATGTGAGAACAGAGACATGGGATTTTGAAAAAAAAAAGCACCCAAAAACTGTATGGAAAAAAAAAAAGGGGAAGAAAAGACCACAGAAAAGCCTGGAAACAATGTAGGGTGCTTTTCTCGTTTAAGAGAATTGCATGAGATAAATGAAATTAATCTAAAAGGTAAAGAATTGCCAAGCCCATATAGAACTACAGTCATGGCAAGGAAGGACCTTCAGCTTCACTATCACTGTGTCCCCTCTGCTATGGCACGAGCTGCTCGGCACAGCCACATGGGTCTCCTGCTCCTTCTGTCCTGCTGCTGGGACATGGAACAGAGTTTCTCTTCCAGCTCCGCTCCTTGCAATGAGGGGCTGCTGAAGGACCTGAGGTGGTCACAGCAGAAGGCAGATGAGCTGCTGCTGCCTCTCCTGGGGCAGCTGCTGCAGAGAAGGGTGTGCAGCGGGCAGCTGACTGATGGCTCTTGGCTACTGGGTGTCAGCCACACTCCAGACATCGCTCTGGAAGCACAAAGGGCTGCCAGGCCCTATAGCATCCCTGCACTTTGTAGGGATTAGTAGTCTGGTCGTGTTGTCTGTTTCTACCTGCTATGTCCTCAAACCCACTTTGACGCAGAAGCTGGAAATGCTGCTGACTAGCAATTAAAGCAATCAGCACTGCAGCAGAAACTAGTGAGCAAACAGAAGGTTTAGAAGCACTGGGAGCTGTGGAAGCTCGGGGCTCTCAGAAGTGCCTGCAGAGGTGAGTGGACAGCAGGTGGAACCGGGATCTCCCACTAACCCTGCAATAAACCCCTGGAGCCTCTCCAGAGAAACCTTGCTGGCGTGAGACAGAAAGGGACAGCAAGGTGAGAGCCAACTGAGACGAAACAGTCGTCAGAAGTCTCATGTTCTTGACTATTATTCCCTTGGGTTTTGTTAATTTGATTGGGGTATTTTTACTTTTGTCGTGGCACCAAGTACATGCATCCTGACAAGAAAGGCCACGGCTCCCACTCAGGTGAGCACGCACTGGGCAACAGTGGGGAGAAAGCCCACTTGCCAGTCTTTCAGGCTCCTAAACTGCTGTGGGTCAGCTCCCCTGCAGGAGAGCACTGTCCCTGGGTGAGATCTCTGCTGGGAACGGCAGATCTGCCTGCGCAGAACAGAAAGAACATGGCTCATGAGAGAGATCAAAGCTTGAATGCAGCTGTAAAGATGCCCAAAGTTAAGAATGGTGGGTCTGTGCTTCCCAGAGATCAGCTGTGCAGGAGCAGTCTGGTTTCCAAGCTCATCACCTTCAAAGGCTGGGGTGGTCAGATCATAAGGCCACAGGGTCGTTGGCTCCTGCCTCACTATAAACTTCCTGCAGTGGCAGTTCACACAGCTCTGCTCCTGCTGCCTCCTCCAGGGCTGGAGCAAACCTCTCCTGTGCTTCAAACAATTAATCCTTCTTACTGGAAAACACAACTGAAATTATTGGCTAATTCAAACTAAACAGAGTAAGTCATTTAGTTGGGAAGAGCAGAGAAGACTTTGGGAAAGACCAAATGAATGCTTTCCTTTAAAAATGACTCAGGGATGTTCTGGACTTTGCTCTGAATGAGGCTGATCTCTCTGGCCATGCCCCCGGCCTGGGCACACCAGCACCTGGCCCTGATGGTGATGCTCACCCCAGCTACTAAACCTCCTCTTCCCAGTCCGTGCAGTGTTATGTACATCAGAAGGAAAACAGACACTCAAAACCATTGCTGGAGCAGGGACTGTGAGAAGACACATGGATGGGGTGGTTATCCAGGCAGCTGCCATGGCAGGGTGGCCTTGTGGCCAGCAGCAGAGCATGTGGACCCCAGCCCGGGAACCCACAGCTCTTCCCCACACAGGGACCTCCAGCACTTGTTTGGTTTGTTGTCTGCAGACAGCGGCTCTGGGCAGCTTAGGGAGGAAATGAGAACATTATTATTCTTTTCAGAAGAAGTCCAGCACAGTTCCTTGGTGAAATATTAGCTGTGGAAATATCAAGTAACTTTCCTACCTCCCAGGCATGTGTTGGAGCGTTTGGAGATGGAAAAAATAAAAAGCACAGCGAAACCAGCAGGGTTGGAGGAAGGTGATCACAACGTCCAGATTATCAAGCCAAAAGAGCGTGATGGGTTTTAAGGCAGAATGGGAAAAAAAGCTCATCTGGGAGAGCCTCCTTGCTAGCAGGACGTGTGTCTCTTCCACATACAGCCTTGAGATGAAAAAACATTGGCCCCTGAGCCGTTCTGGCTCACAGCACTGCAGGAGGAGGTGCTGCTGCCCCTGTGGGAAAGTTGTACCAAACGGAGGTTTGGGATCAATCCTGTCCCATGCCCTCAGGAGCATCCCTGAGGCCCACTGCAATGGGCTTTAGAGTAATGAGCGTCCTTCAGGGCAGAATGAAGTTTGCATGGGGTATGAGTGAAGTTGTTTGTAATGCTTCATTAAAGTGTCCAGCTCTGGATTCCTCAGCACAGGAAGGATGTGGACCTGTCAAAGTAGGTCCAGAGGAGGGCAACAAAGATGCTCAGAGGTCTGGAGCACCTCTGCTGTGAGGACAGGCTGAGAGAGCTGGGGCTGTTCAGCCTGGAGAAGAGAAGGCTCCAAGGAGACCTTATTGGTGTCTTTCCGTACTTAAAGGAGGTCGTTGCAATAGGACGAGAGGTGGTGGTTTTAAACTTAAAGAGGGAAGATTTAGACCAGATATAAGGAAGAAATTTTTTACGATGAGGGTGATGAAATACTGGCACAGGTTGCCCAAAGAGGTGGCAGATGCCCCATCCCTGGAAACATTCGAAGTCAGGTTGGATGGGGCTCTGAGCAACCTGATCTAGTTGAAGATGTTCTTGCTCATTGCAGGGGTCTAGACTAGGTGACATTTAAAGGTCCCTTTCAACCCAAACTGTTCTTAGATTAAGTTGACATACAGGTATTTCTGGAAAAACCTCAGGAGTGCAAAACTGCAATTTTAATTACTGGCTTATGTGTCCAGTTTGTTGAGGTTCTTCACGTGGTTTGCAATTACTCACTGAAGCAAGTATCTTGGAAGTTTTCAGTATGAACACCTCCCCATGAACAGTAGCAAAACAATGCACATTTCCCTTTCTTCCAGTTAATTACCTGCCAACTCCATAGAAGCAGCACTTTCTGTGTGCTTTTTTATGCTGTGCTCCCGTGTGCTGTTTCAGTTAGGGATAATCATTCATTTCTGCTGAAGAGCAGCTGCGAGGGTGTTGCTGGCCCATGAAGGGGTGTTTCTTGTCCTGCAATATGTTTTCCTGACCTGCATTTGCCATGTGGTGTTCACTGTAGTTCCAAGTCACATTTTAGATGCATTTGCCTAGGTTGCATATGGTGTGATTTCTTACAGCTTCATAGGTTCAAATATCCTCACATAGATTTTACACGGTATGTTTTGTTTGAGGAAAGAAACCAGATTAAGAAATAATTATTATTTTGAATTTTAGGGTAGATTTCCTGCTTGGAGCTGCTCTGTAATCATGAGGCTATCTGTCTCCCATGAGCAATGAATTATTTTAATTTGAAAGCTATCACAAGCTCTGTGCAGGTAACTATGCATGCTCCTAGTTACAAAAATCTCCAGCTGAGCATATAGATTTTCTTGCACAAGGCATGGTTTTGTACTGTGTAGCGTATGTTGTGCTTGCAGGGAGCTGGCATAAAGCAGCATAATTCTAATTATTCCAGACTAACTTGAGCATCCATTTAAAGGGAGAGTGGCCCCAAGGCTTGGAAGTGCAACATGGGGGCCTGAAGTGCTCTCTGAAAAGTTTGAAGCATTTCTATAGCCTTGCGTCACTGCCAGCCCAGTCCAAAACCATCACCAAGGTTTTCAGATGTGACTCGTGTATCTTGGATTTCTATTTCCCATGTTCAGGTTAAGCCTGGGGGTTTTTGAAAGTATTGAGCATCCCCTGCTGGAAGTCAGACCCCTTTCTGAAACCCCGGATACTCAAAATCACAGCGACACAGAACAGACTGTTGGGCAGTGCACAGCCAGCCAGAGGTTCAGTGTTGTTGCCTGGGTTCTTGGCTCCCCACAGCCGCTGAAGCGAGGGGGGTGTGAGTGGGGGTTCCTGCAGATGTTGGGGGGTTAAGGCACAGACAGGCAAATGGTCCTGCAAAAGAAAAAGGATGCTTAATGGACATTAGCAAATTAAACAACTACCTGTTAAATGGACTAATCAAATAATTCTATTTGTGCTCTTGCTACCTAATTAGATTATGAAACCTGAGAATGCTGTAAAAGTTAATTGATTTTTGCCATTTTATTTTCTTTCTGGGAGGTCCTTCAGCTTGCTCCCCACCCCCCAACTGCCCCACTGCACCCAGCGTGAGCGAAAAGTCACTGCTCAGACATGGTTAAAGGGAGCGTTTAATTAGTCATGAGTGTAAGGCAAGATTTCATTCAAGCACAGAAAGCAGCCGGCTTTGTATTCCCTCACGCCCAGCTACACATGGGGCCGGTGAACATTTCCATGGGTTCTGCCCTCCCTGCTCTCTGCCCTTCCTCTCCAAATACTAGTCATGCCCGTGCCTTGAAGGCAGCGGGTGTCCCCGTGTCCCTCTCCCACTCTGCTGGCTGCCACACTGCTTCTCCCCACCTCGATGCCAGGGGGGGAGAGCACTGATGCAGACAGCAGTCACATTCTCGGGCTCCTCCTGCCCATCCGCTGGGTAATTGTCATTCTGCTGGAGAACTGCTGCCCAAGCACTGGCAGCAAAACAGCTTTTTCCAGAAAGTGGCACATGTCAGCTGCTGGTCACGCTCTGCTGGGATGCGGGTGGCCGTGCAGGCAGCTCCCAGGCAGGGTGGTGGGGCTGGCTGCAGCCCAGATGGGGCGTTCATCCTCGGTTAGTGCAGCTTTACGGGTGCTGCTGCTGTGCCTCCGCAGAGCTGTGTGTGCCAGGGCACCCTCTAAGCCCTTCCATGTGGGCAAAAAGGGATTTCTTTCACAGCATGGGTGGGTTCTGGCTCTGGGGACATCGTGAAGCAGAGAGTGCAGCCCGCTGGCACAGTAGCACTGGCACCCCGCTGGCACAAGTGCCCCAGCACTGGCGTGCCGTGCCCTTGTCTTCAGAAGGGGCTCAGGAGCAGCAGATTTCAACTGTGCAATGGCTTGCAGCCAAAATTCACACTTTTCGGAATGAGCGTGGAAATTTATCAATCAGCCCCTGGAGACTCCTGCCCAGATGGAGACCTGGGCTTCAGACTTGGTGGAGTGGTGATGGAGCTGCGAGCTGCTCTCGTCTCCAGGTTTTCCCGTGAGTTACCTGTCAGGGAGGGCAGGCTGCTGTGCTTCCCCTCCAGCCTGTCCCAGGGGGGCTGGAGATGAGCTGCAGCATTGCTGGTCCTCAGCAAAGCGATGGGGTGCCTTGTGGCAGGCAGGGGGACGGTGCAGCAGCCAGGAGATGTATCAGGGAGGGAGCAGAGTGCCGTAAGGATGGAAGCCTATGGGTTAGGAGGAGTTGTGATGCCAGGAAAAAAGGAAAGGTTCCTGCTTGTTGCAAATTAGTAAAAAGAAGAGACTTTCCACTTCCAGCCACGTTCAGCTTCAGTCTTCTGCCTTCTGCTCCCCAAAACTGCCACCCGTTGCAGCCCAGCCACGCTCTGACCAGCATGTGTGATGGGAGAGGGAAACCTCAGTGGGGGGCAGCGGTCCCCGCTGAGCTGGTGAAGGGTGAGGATGTTATAGTGCTGCTTTTGTTGGTGTTGGTGGGAAGCTGAAGCCTGATATATGTGCTCAGCAGGTTGGGTTTAGTCCCGGAGAGGGACTTAGTCTTCTTGCTAGAGGGTCTCCTCTGCCACTGGGAGGCATGACGTATGGCCAGCTGCAGTGGAGATGTCACAGAAAACATCCACACGCCTTCTGATAACAGTTTTTCAAGGGCAAAATGTTGTGATTTGCAAAAGAAAAGAAAAAAAATAGTTTTACTGGAATAGCAATGAGCCCTCCGTGAATTTTTCTCTCTCAAACCTTCAGGAGAGCAAGAGAGCAGATCTGGCAAGCGAGACAGCTACTGCCACTGCGGAACGGCTTCTCTAGCTATGCAGGTGTCCTTTTTTTCTGAAAATTTTCATAGTACGCCTCCTCTGCTTGCAATGTAGCCCCTTCCCCAGGGACCCCCACACAAATATCTCATGTCACTGTGCCAGGCAGGGGCAGGGAGCTGCAGAATATCAAGTAGTGGCAGGATAAAGAGCCGAGCTCCTCCTGCTTTTGGATGAAGCTGCTCCACAAGGCTTCTGTGTTTTGTTCGCGTGTTTTCTGTTGCAGTGCTACTTGGTATGCAGTTCGTACAGCCCCCTGAAACACGCTCTGGCACTCACATACAGGGATTGCTGTGGGGCTGCTTGAGCCCACCAGCTGCCAGGAACCCCACCTCTGTGGTCGGGTATTTTTCTTGAGGAAAAGGTTTGGATGGGGCTGAAGGTGAATGCGACTTGACTCAATTCAATGTCCTACAACGCGCATCTTGTCAAGGCAGCTCAGGTGTAAGAAGCTTTGTCCTTTCTGTTAAATGGCTTTAAGTTGAAGTATTTCAGAATTAAAAGCAGGTAGCTATAGTTTTTGTCAGAGAAGCAGGAGGGTGCCCTGGTCAGCCAAAATACGCAGCCTAAGAGTGTGCCAGGGTGACAAGGCACCAAGCCTGTGTCCCACCTGTGGAGCAGCAGCACAGGCACGTGTCTTGGACCCCAGCAAATTTACAAATATGAGGTTGGGGGTGGGGAGGGGGGCTCTGGCTCCTTATGGGGACACACCAACCAACCCAGCCAGCAAATGTAGTTTTACCAGGATTTTGTTGCCCAAAACTCCTGACTCGTCTCCTCCCCCAGCCCATCACAGCAGCAGGAGCAGCAGGATGAGGTTACAAGACAAACACCGTTTCCTCGGAAGTGTCTGGTACAACAAAGGGTTCGTGCCCACTCTGGTCTGGTTACAGCAGCGTGTGGGATCAGAGGAGCAGGTGTCTTCAGTTGCAGCCGGGGTAAGCTGATTGCTGAGCTGGCAAGCATCCCCTGCTCATCCAAACCTGCCAGATGCAGGATCAGCAGCGATATCATAATTGCACACAAGTGCTATCGCTGCCCCGGTATCCACTTGCTGGAGGAACAGAAACACAAATATGAAACCAACACCGAAGGGTTGCTGCTATGTCTTGAATCCTTGGATGATTCCAAAATGGGAGGGGATTTGTATCTTGTTTCCAGCAGTTTTGCTCACCAGACATTGTCCCCAGCATGAGGCAGCTGCACTGTTGATTAAACCTGGGTCCAAGCCTATTTCTGAGCCCAGCTTTGCCCACTCCTTCCTATTTGTATATTGTTATGTCCCCAGCAACAAGAACATCTCTGGAGGGGAGGAAAAAAATCAGGATAAGGTGATACTTCTTGTTGGTGCAATCCAGATGGCTGGAGAGAGGAGAGCCGTGACCTACCAGGAGATTTGCTGACCACTGCCGGCCCCAAAGCAGGCAGGGGAAGAGCAGCAGGGCTGATGTGCTCTTCCCCTTGCACTGAGATTTCCTGAGAGAACATGGATGCTGTGGATAGCCCTCCTTGGACATCCTCTAGTAAAAATACAACCACGTCATTTCTTATTTTGGTTATCTCGCAGCAGCTGTACTTCCTTCCACCCGCCCCCAGCAGCAAAGCAGAGAAGTGCTTGTGGCTGACAGGTTCTTATTTTCTCAGTTATTCCCAAGTCACTGATGAGCTGGTGGAAAGCGTTTGAATGGTTTCAAAGCAAAAGGTCTGTTAAACTGTTTTCCCGTTGGCTTTCTGCCATTCTCGGTTTTGTATTTAGGAGGGAGGATGTTCTGCAGGTTTCTGTGTTTTATTGCCAGCACAAAGATCGCTCTAGGGACTAGGTGATGAGAGCAGTACCAGAGGATTGTGTTCCCCTTTCTAATGCAAGATTCATGTCTGGGCTGTCTCTCCTTACACTGGTGGATGCTGGGGCAGGTGCTCCACTCCAGCAAAGCCTTCCCGAGTACCCAGGGCTCTCTCAGGCCTTTCGGGAGAGCTTTAGTTTACTTGCTCATCCCTCTCAGCTGTTGTTAATAGCAGGGGTCTTTGCTCTAAATCAGCTTTCATTTGGAAACTTAAATTTTCCTTTGAGAAATTACTAATTCTTTTCCAGCTGCAAAGAGTGAAAACGAATAATTCACCCAGTGTTCAGGGAGAGAGGGGTCGTTGCCCAGGAAAGGGTGATTGCTCCCTCTGTGCCATGGAGATCATCGCTGACCTTTTTGGGTAAACCAAAGGAAATGGGCTCCGGGTGGGTTCTTTCTGCCTGGTCTGTTTGGAGAAAGGCAAAGCCCCAGGTAAGCCAGGGGGCAGGAGAGTTTTCCAATGATGCGGTGATATTGTGTTGACAGTGATTTGTGCCGCCTGTAAAAGGCCCAGCTCCACTCTGAAATGCGAGACCCTGAATCAATAAATCATGGGCCCTCTCTTAGGCACTTGACAGCTCAGTCCAGCTCTCCCAGTGATGGGAGCTGGCCCGAGCCCTGCGTGCAGGGAGGAACTCCTATTGTCAGGAGGCTTTTAAGGGCAGGGTCTGCCCACTTGCCAGCTCAGGAGCTTCTTGGAAAGCCAGGTGCTTTACACAGGGAAGCGAGGAGCCTTGCTGCGCAGCGTGGGACCATGGAGGGAAACACACACCTCCTCCAGGTCATCCGCAAGATGAGATCCCAAATCAATAAGCTGGAGCGGGAGAACAGGGCCCTGAAAGGAGAGCTGCTGGTCTGCAGGCAGAGCGTGGCACCACCAGAGAGAGAAACAGCAAGAGGAGGTGGGAATGGTGATGTGAAGAGCCTCACTGATGATGGGGAAGGACCTGATGGCCCTCCAGCATCTCTGCATGGAAGCATCGTGGCTGGTCCTGCACTCACACCAAAGGAGCAGACAGGTACTGAAGAGCCAGGGCAGCCCATGATGGACCTCCCTAGCCATGGGGAATGGGAGACAAGCCACTAGCTGTCTGTCCGGGTAACTTCATGGAAGTTGTCTGGCCTTCTTCAGTGCCCATACCAAAGCCCACCTTAACCGGGTGGTTTACTCTGGGATCTTTTTAAGGGATACACCCATCCCCCAAGCTCAGCCTAGTGGGTAGTATTTTGCTGCTGCTTAAGCAAAGAGTTCAGTTTCTTTTTGTCTAAGCGGAATTTGCCTTACTGCATTGAGTTTTGATAGGCATGGACTGTCTTGATGGTGTTTTGCCCATGCCTTTCCCCTCTGTTCTGGGCAGAAAAGTGCTGTAACCTCTGTTGCCTTAGTAAAAGATGAGAAAAATTCTACTAATAGTAACAAACAGTGATGGGTTGCATACATCACGCCAGATGTGCAGTTTCTTTTTGCAGGTAATGCAGTTAATTTAGGCTGAGGGAGAGAGGGCCCAATGTAAAGATAGAATACTATCTCTTCACAAAACAGAAATATTTCTCAGTTACCAAATTCTGTTTGGGACATCTAGAAGATTTAATGAAGCAACAATCAGAACAAAATGTTGCTTTGCAAGTAGTAGTTATCTAGAACTGGATGTGGTTATTGGCAGGGTCAGGCTGTTGGGTATTGTACATGCTTGAGGCCTGTCACCTCCTTGTCTGGTGTCCGTCACATCCAGTCCACTGGAAAACTGCTTCACTGACGCAACTTCTTGGCACTAGTACGGCGTGTGCTATGAGTTGCAGCTGCTGTTACAGTCCATGTGCTCCACAGGTCTTGTGGCCGTCCTAGCCTTAGCTGTGAACCAGCCTCCTGGAGAGGTCCGGGCTGTAGAGAAATGCCCCCACAAATTTTGACAGGGACAAGTCTATGAAAATGACTGAGATGAGAGCCTGAACAGTACTGATGGCTTTATGTGAAGCTATGAATAATGCTTACTGCCAGGTCCACCGAGCCCAGTGGACTTAAACTGGGGCTGCTGATGGCTATGGAAGCCATCATCTTGGAAGTAGCTGACTGGTCTTTCGGTGAGCACAAAAGATGTGCAAAAAGTGCTTTCCAATCTTGTGGCTTTTCCTCTCTAGCTGCCTTCTAGGGCAAAGGGTGAGATCCAAAGGGGCTGTTTGGCCCCCCCCACATACAAGAGGGTTTTTCTAGCCAAAAGAAAGTGATAAAAAATACACAGGGAATATATGAATTGTCATTATTATTGTTGCTTTCTTCTCTGCCACTCAGATACCACCATGACAGTGCGGCGCTACTCCGCCGCTTTGCCAGCACCTGCTTCTGCTGGTGTGAGGGCCCACAAGAGACCCCCAAGCAACGGGTTCCCAGAGACACCGGGTAGTGCCCAGCCGCCAGCCCCTCCTGCCACGGTGCAGCTCAGCAGTGGAGAGAAGAAGGGTCTTGAAAAAACACCAGCCAGCAGCCAGCCCAGCAAAATGAAGCTGTTTCGGGAGCATGTCTACAAGTGCAGGTGGGTTCAATTCGCCTTCACACTATCAGCTGCCTGGGCTAGTTGCTCGTTTCAGCTAGTAATCAATACATATGGATATTTCTTTGGGTTTTAGCTGATTATCAGTGAAATTGAATTACCTGGCCATTGAGCAGATGGCAGAGATGCCCTGCTCCTCCCTGCAATGTGTGGAGACTGTCAGTGTTAGCGGTTTAAATCTACCACAGAAAGGAGAGGCTGAAGGCAGAGTAGAAGGGGTTGAAATCTTCTCCCCCTTAAAGTCAGGCAGGGTTTTGCAGATTGACAAGCCAAGCTTGAAAGGGTTTTTTAAACTCTGAACAAAAAGCATGGAGATATCGAGGAGCCCTGAACTATGCTTTTGTGTGATTAATACTGCCCATGCATTCGTATGCCCTGTATCATCTTTCCCCTGCAATTGAAGCATTACCAGTTAATGCTTCCAGCCTTGGGAAAAATATTCTCAGGACAGGTTCCAAATTAAGTGAAGTGGCTGCTGGATAAACCCTGAGGGTCTCTGGTCTCTGACGAGAAGCTTTCCAACGCAGCAACAACCTGAGGTAGAAGCGCCAGTAATGAGACTGTGATGTACAATAGCACCAGTCACCTCCTGGTGCTGGCATTACACCCTGGAGTCCGTTTGGATTGATGTTTTTTGCACAGATCACGCTGCGCTGAAAAGACAAAAGAGCCCAAATAGCCTCAGAGTCCGTGTGTTTGAACATGGGGAGGTTGGTAGGTCTGCCTGCCCACGCGTGTCCTGGGGCAGGATTCCTCAGGGGCTGCAGGGCTGGAATGGCTTTTGCCACCCGTGGCACATCATGTCAGCTCTCATCCCGTGACACCTTCACATGGCACCACGTCCCTGGAGCAGACCAGCACCCAGCCCCTCACCATCCCCGTGCAGACCCGGCCAGCAACCCTGCTCCTCGCTGAGGTGCTGGAGCGGGCAACAAGGTCAGGTTCTCGCTGGCACCTGGATGTTTGAGGGTCAGATGTTTTACAGCATTTAAAGACCTAAATTTGGGCTCCGGCAGGGAACTCGTATCGTTTTCAAAAGAACCCTGACCCTGTAACTCTGGATTTCAGCATGCGCTCTGCTGGGTTCAGGGAAATAAGACTCTCAGTGCACATAAAGGCCTGTGAGAGGTTTGCCCTGAAGCCACCCAGTGTGGAAGTGTGTGCGTGTTAGGAAACTGCGTTGGGAAACACGGGATCAGCCTGCAGGAGCAGGGACAGCAGCAACAAATGCTGCTGCTGCCTGCTGAGGGGGACGGCAGGTTTCAAAGCAATTGAAATTGCAGTGTAGATCAATTACAACTGATGCCTTGGGACCTACGGGTTTAAGAGCACCAGCCACCCAGCAGCAGCAGGACCAGTGCTTATTATTTTATTGTTATCTTTAGAACTGCCTTGTCAGCTCTGAACAGCAGCGAGTGCGGCACCATCTCCCATGGCCACTCAGTGCTGTTGCTTTAGGAGAAGAAAGGGCTACGGAGGGGCTTTTCACCCACCCCCCTCAGCAGACTGAGTCACATCCTGAAGCTTTGTGTTTCTTATATGAAAAAAAATTAATATATTTTCTGGTCAAAATAGTGGGTGTTTCTCTTATACACACAAAGATCTACCACAAACAGAAATCTCAGTAAGCTTTTAACTAGTAGGATAATTTGTGGCAATGAGTTCAGCCAGCTAATTAAGCTTAATTTTTTCAGTGATCGCATTTTCCCTTCCCAGCATGCTGAGCCATGACAGGTTTTTCTCTTCTTTGTTTATTGTAGTTTTCTCACATTTTGTTCCGAAGCTGTAATCCTGCATGTGATGTTAAATATTTCTGCTTTAAAATTAACTCTTTAGAGGTAGCTTTGTGGATTTATCTAGAGTGCAGTTGCATCCAAGTGATAAAATGACAGCACTGCTGGCAAATACTCACTGATTCGCGTGTCTATGACATTTTCAGTCATATATGCTAAAGCATTATTTATACCATAATTCCCACTTGTTTTGGTAAATAAAAAAGACTGAATATTTTAGTACACTGAGAGGAATAGGGGAGGCTGGGAATCGTTTAGAGGAATATTATGGTAAAATTACAAAATTAACAAGGCACATTTAGTACAAATGTCAGCATTGGGGTGTTCAGGCTTGATAATTTCACTTTCCAGTGGGACAGGTCTAATTAGGAAGTGAGAAGGGGCAAGGAAGTTGCCGAGGTCCTCCACCCTGCAGGACACTCCCCTGCAACCACCAAGAAGTACTTCCATAGTTTCATGATTTTCCTTTCTCATGTTCCTCAAGTGACAGTGATTGCAGAGGAGAGTCACCATGAAAACCAAAGCTCCGCAAAACCCAATCCTCTTGCTGCCCAACCACCCACTTTCAGGGCACAGAAAGGAGCATGTCCCTCTGCTTTCCTGGTCAGTGTAATTTTCCCAAAGCACACTCACCGCATGGAAACTGCTGTTCTCACACCCGCTTGCAGAGCTGGCTGCTGACACATACACACATAAAGCCACTGAAGGACCCCCTGGGTACATGTGGGTGCATGTGCACCCTAAGGGTTCTACAGGGTCAGGTGCTGGTAAGGAGCCATGGGATGGATGGAAAAAGGCAGATGTTTCTAGTAGACAGGCAAACTACGCTCAGTCTCTTGGGAAGACCGTGTGAGCTCCATCCCAACTGGGCATGAAATCCAGCCTCCATGCAGCGTGTGAGTGCTGAAAGCATTTACCTTTTGCTTGCTAGGGCAGTTATGGTTTAGTTCCTTTACATATTTTATACATTTTTAATCCTCATAACGCTTTTTTGTTTTTCTCCAGGAGTAAAGTAAAGGCAGTTAGTTTCCTCTTACCAATGGATATGTCATCATATGGTGAAAATCAAGGTTCTCTCCAAAGCCCACAAAATCAGAGCACCAAACAGTTAACTGCCATCACTGAAAAAGATATGTGAGCTGGTGAATTTTTAAAGGCCCATTGATTCTTGAGATAAATTGGCTGTAAATGATAGCTACGTGTCAGGTTCCTTTCCTGCAAAACGTTTTGGCAGGGTGCCTGTGGAGAATCACCCAGCCTGTGTTTCGGGTCACTGGCCTGATGTTTAGCAAGGAAATGGAAGCCACGAAAAAGCTGACTGGAAGCCTGCACACCACGATGAAGCCACAGGATAAGCAAAGGTACCTCCACACAGTAGCTTCTGTGCAACAAATCTCAAGGACCCCTCACATTGGGATTGCTGTAAACAGGATGTTGAAGCTGGTTTTGACACTTCTGTTGCAAACAGTGGAAACCACATCGCTGCTTGTGTTTGCTGATTCCCTCGTCAGAAAGGTATTTGATGCGAATGACAACACAAGAGCTGTTTAAAGAGCCTGTGAGCTTTTCTCTGTATGTGAAACTTTCCAACTCAACAATACTAATACAGCAAAGTTAACTGAATCCATAATCCCCTCTTAACAATACTCTGAATTTCTGCAAAGCTTGGCAATGACTGTTTACGTCCATTTGGAGTTCATCTCTCAGGGAGCACAAGGGAAAATAAGTACTAAAATGTGACTGCAAATCTGTTTCTGATGTTCTGTGTTCATCCGGTCAGAGAGTAGAGACCATACACCAAACCAAAACAGAAGAATTTTTAATATCGGAATTTTTCAGGAATGTCTTCTGAGCATGTCTTGGATCAAGAATCATTAGCACAAATTCAGCAAACGGATGCAGAATAAATACGGGAGAGAACTACAAACAGCTTGTAAAAAATTAGTAGCACCTGATGGCTCTAGTCATATGAGTACAAATAGTGTCCTACATTTTTATTTCAATCACAAGTATTTATGGACCAAAAATACTGCACATTGCTATTTCTTTATGTACAGGCAGCACTGAAAATTGGATATTGCACAATGAATACATGAACAGTGGATGTTTGTACCAGTAACTTTAAAGAAGATTTTCATCTCATTATCTATTCTTAAACTTGAGCCTTCAAAAGTGAAAGCAGAGAAGTGGAGAAAAATCCCCTTTAGTTACCTGTAACATCGTATAAGCATCTGTGCTCCTTTTTTTCATTTTGAAATTCACTATGTTTTGTATGTTCCAGTACATTTCTAATATATTCTCACCAATGAAGTAATAATTTAAATTTCACTGCTATTTTATTTGTGGATTTTATTTTCAGCTTGGGTTCATATAGAGCTGTGTTGTAATGTCACAAGTCATGAATCGGTGGTTTCCAGCAAATGAGTTTACAGTTTGAAAAGTCCACTGAACATCTTATTTTAAAAGGCATTTACAGGGAAGTGGTTTGTAAATGTTTTAATGAAAGCTTCGTTGTC
Organism: Thinocorus orbignyianus; assembly: GCA_013400375.1. Lineage (NCBI taxonomy): Eukaryota > Metazoa > Chordata > Aves > Ciconiiformes > Thinocoridae > Thinocorus > Thinocorus orbignyianus. The sequence goes on along the minus strand of VXBW01005586.1, from coordinate 267,394 downwards.
AGAAACAGGACATTGCATATGTGTTCAGTAAGTATCTAAATCCAGCTGATTTCACTTAGCAAAGCAACAACAAATGACTTTGAAAATCTGGCCCCTAGACCTTTGAGTTACCCAAAGTGCTTTTGAAAATTCATCCTTGAACACCAGATTTAATGGGATTTGGGATTCCATATGCTCTAGACAGCCTTAAAAAAAACCCTCAACTTTTAAGCTTTCTAAGCCCCAGTTTCCAAGAAGCAGCAATGGAAATGCATGTCTCCCACCCTTTTTGTGTCAATGCAGAGTAGATAGGTCACTGACACGAAGGCCGTGTATTAGTAAGCAGATGACATTGTTAATTGTAGTAGGCTGCCCATTCTGATGTCACACAAATACATATAACTTTGTGTATGGTCAAGAAATTAAACCCACTGGACATTTACTACAGGTAAAATGGATGTAAACTTTTGTATACTCATAGGGAAAATGAACAGAAAAGGTGGAAGGGAAAAGAGGGAAAGGAATCAAAGTAGTCATTGACAAATGGCTGTCAGTATACTAATGGAAAGATTTATTTTGAATGATACCTTTGCAGTCTTTAGCAGTTCCCACAGATTTAAGAACATAGGATGATGCACAGTCACATTAATTTTTAAAAGCAGTTGTGCAGATTTGACCTAGCTCTGCATCTCCAGAAGAACCAGACTGTAGCAGAGGCCACAGAGAAATCACTTAGCACATCAGTTTTACCACAGTACAGCATGAAGTCACTTACCATGGAGCACTTACTGGCAATTAAAACATTCCAATATTAAGTATTCGTAGATTATTCAGTGTGAAAAGGCCAGGAATAAGCAAAGCAAATGTTAAAATTTGGGCAGAGAGATACAGGCAGCAACTAAGCCATAGTCCTTTTCTTTCTTCTTGCCAGGAGGATTCATACAAGTTCAGAGGAGCCCTGGGCTTCTACCTGAAACCACTTTGGAATATACCAAGTCCTAGTCACTGATGGCCAAGCTTGTTGGATTGTGGAGCATTGCCATTTGGAAATCATTCCTTTTGGAGGGATGGTCAGTCATATTCAGCCACACAAGTATGGGACTGCAAGAGCAGCTGAGACAGCAAGAGGTCCTCCTCCTGCATTCGCACTGGCCACTGAGGGGTGTACACTCCTGTGTTAGGCTTATGCTTGGGGCCAGGTTGCTTTAAATCTCCATAGCAAATGTCAGTGAAGTCAGAGTCTGCCACTGCCATTTGTTAAATGACATGTTCTCCGTTCCATCAGCAGGACTAGTCATGAGCAGTGAAATGCATCTCTAGGTTGGAGACAAAGAAGTCTTGTCAGAGTTGATTCTCTACTTGGATCAGTGGGATAGTGCCAGTTCAACTGTTATTTCGTGTTTAAATCATTGTAAATGAGGAAGAAGTTGGCTGCTATCTTTCTTTAGGAAAGTATTTTTAAAGCTGTGTTCATAATGCTTGAGTGCAAGGCCATGAGCACAGGGTCCATGGGGAGGAGTTACCAAGGACAAAGTTGAAATGCAGACATTGTGTGTCTGAGAGTAGTATGCAGTCAAATGTTTAAAATCTTGATATGCAACTCAACAATAATAATCCACAGATCCATCCTCAACCTACAGTAGATCTCGCTCTCACCAAAATAATAAACAGTGCCTGGACAAATAAATCAGTCCTGCCGTTCATAAAACTGCGTTCACCCAGAGAGGTGCCACTCAGTTATCCTGTGGAAAGTGCTGATGTTAGAGTGTGTGTCTACATCAGCATTTCAGGGTCAGAAGCACCCTCATGAGTCAAGCCCACTTACCATACTTTGTTTCACACTGGAGAGTGGTCTCGTAGTGTATGAATGGACTTCTGGATGAAATCAAGTCAGAAGATGTGTTTGCAAGGTGAGTGCTCCACAAGATAACAGGTATTCAGTGGGTGTGACCACAGGAGCAAGCCCACTGAAATATCTAAGGTGTGGACAAACAGCACTGGTGGTTTCACTCTGTACATCCTCCTCTACTGGTCTGCACTACCTGCTGACGTAGTCAGAGCTGTGGAGCACCCAGAAAAGGAAGCTGCTGCCTCAGAAATTCAAAAAGAAAATCTAACCAGGTGAAATTTCATCTTGTTATATTATAGAGAGGAGGAGATGCCTTTCATCTGTCTTACCTCTCTGTCTGGTGTTTAAAGAGCCTGGCTCTTCCTGCAGACACAGAGGTGGAAATGTGATGCTCCAGCTTGTAAGAGAGGAGTAACATTATCATCTTCTCCAGTGAGTTCTTGCTCAAAGTTCAGAAGGGTCCCGTACTTGCATCCTTAGACAACAAATCCATGCCTAAAGGTAATAAATTGGTGGGCGGGGTGCATCTCCTCTCGAAGTCACACAGCACAAGCACATTCCACCTACTCCAAGCTCCATTTATGGGAGTGAGAGCACAATTTATGATGTGCCAAATTGTCCACAACCTTTATATCCACTGTATTTTTGCTCCTACATCTTAAATCCCTGATAGCTGAACATCAATTTTTCTCTGCTATTTCTTATCAGTCCTAATCTAAGAATATAGCAGCATGGAAGTGATTCAGCTGAAGAGCCTCTGACGCCAGGTAAGTGATGCTGATTTTTAACACTATTATCTTCGATGACATTAACAACATTAATTTCAGCACTGACATGCTCCTTCTGTAGTCCTGAGACTCTATTTTTGTAAGAAAATGAAAAATAAGCTGGCAACTCATTTGAAGGTCTCAAGCAGCTGATAGGCCTCGAACAGTCCTTCAGCTGTGATGAATTTGATGCTGCGTAACTCCACTGTGTGTGTCTCCTCCTATGATCATCTAAGCACTTTACCCAGTAAAAGACCCGTTAGGAGGTCAAGCTCATCACAGTTAAAATGTAGATCAAACTCTGCTAACCTTACACAGAGAAGTTGTTGGCTTTGCTGAAGTCAAGACAGATGGGCACTTCAGGGAATGTTTCTTTTACGGCAAGTGCTCATTTGAGTAGGAATATTTCTAGCTGGATGAGTCACCTCTTTCTCAATTTGCTGCATGACATACCAAAAAGTGATTTTTACGTAGGGATGTTCAAAGACTGAAAAATAGCTCTTCAAAGCATCTTGTAGTGGTTTCATTCCACAGTGGGGATATTATGTGGCATGTGTAGATTGATTTAAAAAAAAATAATCCTTCATTGTTTAATTTTTGCTGAAACCTGCAATGCAATGGGGTTTTTTTGTCTATATGGTTTTTTTACAAAATCATGTGGTACTTGATATACAAAATCAGTCCCACAACAGCAACAATGCACAAAATTATAATAAAATTCCTCTGTTTAATGTAAAAAGTAAGAAACTTAGAGTAAAGTGCAAAAATTAGAGCGAACGTTTCTAATCCGTGATTCTTCAGTAGCAGGCTTGACTCTTCCCTGGTTTAGAGGACAAGGACCATCATCTGCATGCTGGTTGCCATGGAGACTCCCATCGCTTTTGGAATCATAAGTTTTGCCTGAAAGGAAACACTCCTTCAGCATGAGTTTTTAATGACTGTAGAGGTTTCTGTTTGTCAGCACACCATAAACTAGATTAACTACCATGTCTAAGCAGGTGGGAGGGCAGGGAGTAAAATATTTTCTAGTAATCAGTGGCAACATATTTAGTCTGTATAAAATCCACAAAACATGTAAATAGAATTAGAAGACTTGCTGCATTAGATTGGGATGTTACAGCATCAAATCCATTGTCTGTTTTTCAGTATCAACTACTTCAGAGGACAAGGAACTTTAGTTGCATAATACTAGCAGGGTAGTAAATTCTTCTAGCCCCTGCAGGAGACTGGCTTGAGGACCAACAGGCTGCATAGTCAGTGAGGTCTCTCTCTCTCTCAGGTTAGAGTTGACAAGGGCTACCCCGTAACTACTGCTTTTTCTAGGAGAAGTAGTGTTGAATCAGGTTTGCATGGCAAGGTTTAGGCACAGATATGTACATGAGCAGTTGGGGTGTGCCCATTTGAAGGGCTGTCTGCCATTTAGCTGTTCTGTTTGCTCTTCCAGAAGGACCCTAGGATTTGACAGCTATGTCAGCTTCTTTCTCCCTAGTGTACGATTAACACCTGGGATTGCTCTGGAGGTGAATTTGTTTGGCCCTAAACAGTGTGCAGGATGGTTAGTTTCATCAACGTGGATATGTTGGCATGATTTTCTTGCTTGGATAAAACAATCATTATTCAGAAGAATATAACAAAGCTGCAAGATAAAGCCTCGGTTACAGCCTAGTTCTGTTGCCTTTGCCAGATGGTAACTAAATAACTACCTCTTAAATCTGCAATTTTTGCTTGATTTCTTCTTTTGAAGCTGTTTTGCATATCTGTGGGGCCATCAATATACTTCATTGCAATAGCTGGGGTCTGATCCTTCTCTAGCTGAGCCTCGGTACCTGAAAGGAGAACAGAAAAGAATATTTAATTGAGTTGTACTAGTGTTCATTTGTTCAAGGAGGGAAAGATATGTTAACTTGACTCTACCTGGCTGATGACAATTTGGTATTGGCTCAGTTCTGCCTTCTTGAAAGCACTGAGCAGATTCATGGCCAAAATCTACGCCTTTCATTGGCCTTCCCATTATCTCATTCTCAGTTGCATTTTTATTTCTAATGAGGAAGTATGTGTGCATTTTCCCTTTGCCTTTTACCTCTATTTCTCCTCTTTCAGTCATCTCAAAATTCTTGTATTTTAGGCATCTAAAATATCAGAAGCAAAACAACACATGAAAATTTAAGATTAGCAAAAATGACACTGGTGTTTTAGAAAAGCTGTTGTAATCTAAGTAATCAAAACACAACAGTCCTGGAAAAACAGTATTGATCCATGAACAACTGAGCTTCACACGTACAGCCTGATCAAAAAATCAATGGATCACATAGTCAAGTGCTTCAGTATGGTGAAGGGTTCTTATTGATCAGTAAATAGAAATTAAGAACTGAAGCAGCCAATACCAGTTAAACAGAACTCTCTCCAGTCATTTCATCAGAGAAAGCAATCAGGTTTGTCAAGCACAATTTACTCTTCGTAAATCCAGACTGGCTATTCCCAATTGCCACCTTCACATGTCCAAAAATAGCTCCCAAGAGGATTTGATTTTCACTGGGACTGACATGGCACTAACCAGCCTACAGTTCTCCAGCCTATCCTCCTTGGCATTTTTCACCATAGCTGTAACACTTGGCTTTCTTCATTTGCTACCGTGCTGATCTTCATGACCTTCTGAAGACAGCAGTCAGCAGCACTGTAATGCCATCACCTGACTCTCTCATTACCCTTGGAGGCATCCCATCTGCCCCCATACAGTTCTATAGATTGAGACTTCTCAAAAAACCCATGCTCTGATCTTCTTCCAATAGTGGTACTTCCCTGACTCCTTGAACATCGACGGTAGATGCAGGGACCTTGAGACCTCATCAGCGAAGACTGAGGTGCAAGAGTCCTTGAGTAACTCAAGCCTTTATTCAGGGCACTGTCACTAAATCACCTGGCACAGCAGGGCCACACTTCCATTTAGACTTTTCTGCTAATGTAGCAGAAGCTCTTCTTACGGCCTTTGAACCTTCTTTTCCCATTTCAATGATAGTTGAGCTCTGGCTTTCCTAATGTCATTCCTGCGAGCCCAGACAATGGTTTTGTACACCTCCTTTGTAGCTTGTCTTCACTTCCACTTCTTGCAAACATATTTTATACACAGATAAAATTCTTGAAATTGCAGTATTTAATTTTTAGTGACATGGGTTTTAGGAAAGTAAATTGCTTTCTGCATGAATAAGATAGTGGTTTATGGAGTTAATCCTCAGTAAGTGCAACTGGAACTCTTTTGCCACAAATTGTTGTGCCCAATCAGAGGTATTTTAAAGCTTTTGTTATGCACTATGTCAAATTAAGTGTTCTGACTGCCTTTCTAACATCTACATCACTATATTGCTGTTACCAAATAAGCTATCACAAATATTTTTTCCCACATTCTGCTCTCTAGGATTGAGACTCTTGAATCTCTTTCTCCATACACAAATGTATTTGAAATAACCCGAATAAATAAAACGCTTTGGGAGCAGTGATTTTTCTCTATAGGTAAGCTGCATAAATCAGTGACTAAAGACAGTATCATCTACATCTGAAAGCTGCAGTTGTCAAGGCACTTTTTTTAGCAGACTTTTTTAACAGGCAAAGTTTCCATCATAGTTACTCACTGATAGGCACTGGAGCTTAGATGAATTTTACTTGGGACACCGTGACTCTCCATCCGAGAAGCTATATTCACTGTGTCTCCAAACAAGCAATAACGAGGCATCTTTTCTCCAACAACTCCAGCCAAGACAGGACCTGTATGGATCCCAACTCTAATCTTTACAAAGACATAAAACACCCCCCAAAAATGTCACTGGTTATTTAACATCTTTCTTAATGCTATCCAGCCACCTAAAAGTTCATCCTAACACAACACCGGACACCACAAAAATATCAAATATCATGAAAAATGTACCCATGTGGCCTCATCCAAAGTCACAGAGGAGTCAGAAGGAGCTCTTTAATGTCCTACTACGATACATTGACCAGAAATCCAACCCAAGAAGCAGACAGACACACGTGCATCTTTGTGTTGACAACTTACTTGGATGGGATTTCCCGAAACTGGGTTCTGTACTCCTTTAGCTGCTATTATCATCCCCAAGGCAAAGTTAGCAACTCGCTCTGCGTGAGTGGGCACAGGTACAGGGACTCCACCTACTACCATATAGGCATCTCCAATTGTCTCCACCTTTAATTGAGAAGGACAAATATATGAGCATGCCAGCTTGTTCAGGTTAGTCCTTTGCTGTTTGTGGCTCTTCTTACCTGCACCAACTCCCCCTTTCTTCTAGAAGGTGTTTCCAGTCATCAGAAAGCTCTAGCACATTTGAATTTCCTTCAGAAGGGGATCTATTCTTTGACTCCGCACTAAAAAAGTTTCCAAGCATTCTGTCCCTGCTTATTTGACCCATTTTAGACATCAGTGTGAGAGACCCTAAGGAGTAAGGCATGCTGTGAAAGTGTCAGACTTCTCGCTTTCCTCTTACCCAGGGCAGACCTGTATGCAAAGAGCTATCCCCAGATGCAGACTTCTGAGCTGTATTAATTAGCTCTAATTCACAACTGGTCCTCAAACCAGGACAGTATTAAAATCAGATTTATTTTTTAAAAGAGTTTTCTTTTTAAAAAAGCCACAATAAAGCAAGGAAGTCTATTCACTGGTGATTAGTATTATTATGGGGTTCACATGAAATCAAGATATCCAGAGTCTCCAGGATGTCAGAGAATGCAAAGTGTGAACTAAACAGTTTGGGAGCATCTTTACAACCTGCTGTTTTCCCACAACATGCTGCAGCCTCTGAGAGAAATGCTGGAGGGTTTGTCCTCCTTCAGGCATCCAGCCTCCTTGGAGTACATGGTAAGGTGCCTGAGAATTACTTTGGTGTTTGGCCCTGTACCAGGGATTTCACTGGGAATAGAACAGGCCTGTTTGAAACAGAGAATTCTCAAATGTTTAAAATTCACTGTAAAAGACTGTTGCACAGTAAGGAAAATTTCTAAATTGCTCTTATGAGGCTTTATTGTTACATTTACCATCCATAAACAAGAGATCAGTTTAAATTAGATTAATTTGATTTCTTAAATATGAACACCAATAGAAAAGTGGGAAAATAATTTCATCTTTGGGTTTGTTCATTAACAGACAGACTTAGAACTGCTCAGCACACGGGTCCTGAAAAATGTGTTTCTGTGCACGCCTTCTCTCAGACAGCCAACGCCAGAGTAATGCCAGTAATTTTCTGTAACAAATTAAAAACAACTGCAAAAAACTACTAACGCAAAAAGATATCCTAATTATTTTTCAGCCGTAGTAGGAGATTTAATTTAACAAGATTTATGCATAACTTCAGATGTTTATAAGATTGGGCCAAGTTTCTTTGATCGATTTCACTGTTTCATTTCTTTCTCCATTCCCTGAAATAGCAATCTCATCCTCCCTCTCTGTACCCTGGTAACCTCCTTCAATATTAATAGGAGTGAGATACAGGCGTCAAAAGGAGATTATTATAGTGACAGATAATTCACTCATGATGCATGATTTAGATAGAATATGATGCTAATTGATCCTGAAATCTGTGGGCCGTATCCTGGATGCTTCAATTACTGAACAGTTTCCTTGCCAAGGCAGAAATGCTTCTGATTTACCAGTCCATTTTATTGTGCCATGAACTGCATGCCTTGCCTGAGCAAGGAGTGACTGAGATTTGGATTTCGCCCTTTACAATTTCTGCCTTCCTAAACACTTTATGTACTGGGAACAGATAGAAACTCAGGGCTTACTCTTGAGCTTGTCAAATCTCTGGTAGCTCTAGAGACGTTAATAATGCGATTATTATGTTTCAGCCTGGGCTCTGATCCTTCTAGCATGGTTTGGAGACAATACATCACAGTCTAGATCAATTCAATGCTTTTTGGGATCAGCAGGAGATCTATAACATTGCTTAAGATCGCCAGGAAGCAAAACAAAGTCTAGGTATTATCTGTGTATTGTTTATAGTGTTATTTCACACCAATGGAGACACAATTATATAGTGACCTATTTGTGACAGGATGGAATAAAAGAATTAGGAAAATTATTCAAATTGGTCTATAGACTAGGCTATACTGTCATGTTGGGTAGGCATGTAAGAAAGAAGAGAGATGTATGAAAAAAAAGCCATTCTGGTGTTAGCATTGTGGAAAGAGACTTTAGTCCATCATAGACATTACATTCCTGTCCAAAAATTTTAACCATATTTAATGACATCTCTGTTTTTTAGTTTCTCTGTATGATTTCTACTAATATGTGATATTTTATGGTTTATCAAAAGTCACATTGAGGGAAGAGAATTTAAGTGCATTTGAAAACAAACAAACAAAAACCCCAAACCAAACCAAAATCTTTTTGCAGGCTAATAGACTATTTCTATAGCTCTTATCTGTCAGTACGTACCTTGTACACATCATGCACCGTGGTCAGTCTGTCGAATCTCAAGTACATTGAATTTAGCATGAGAACAATCTGAATAGGCTCACATTGGGCACAAATGTTGGTGAAGGTCACGACATCACTGAACAATATAGTGCACTCCTTGAACTCCCCTGTGAGCAGAAAGATCAGCAGTAAGCACTTGCAACAGCTGGACAATCACAGCATCTCTTTCAGACACATTTGCAAAGATTACTTTCTTGTCATTCTTCTAGGACACATGACCTATCAGTTGTAATACTCATATGCAGGTGCTGGTATGAGAGAGATGTCAATATAAGAGTCTATCAAATGTAAGAATCATCACACATCTCAAACAGTCCAGACATCTGAATGCATCCTTTTGTCTGTCCATACTCAGGATGTACTTAGCTCTTTGCCCCTAATTTCATATATGTGCTTACTAAAGAGAAGTTAAGCATATTCTTACTTGCTGTCCTTAATAACAACAGGAATTGTGGTAATAGGTTTATAGATGGCATAGAGAAACTAAGAGAATTTTCTACAAAAGACTAATTTCTTTATTTCTTCCACTTTTGACCCCTCACTTCCCTGTATATGTTAAAAACAAAATCTCAGTTTCCTGTAGAAACACTGAACTTCGTTCCCTGACTGGGTAGCTGCTACCACATTTCTCCTCCTAAGGAACAATTTGGCAAGTAGCTTCCAAAGCTTTCTTTGAAAGAACAGTCTAAGCTTTGTTATCAGTGAGATGAAGGATCTGCAGTCCTCCTCCTACCCACAAATGTCACCAAGTACAGAATGTACTCCACGGCAGTGGCAATGGGGCTGTGCCAGCACCCCAGTCTCTCTATCACAATCACAATCACCATCACCTGGTGCAGGAAACACGCATCATGAACGCAACCTATTCATTCACCTGCCTCAACTCGCTTCCCTTCTTTCAGCTGGTTGGCCACATGCTGAGGAAGCATGGCATAGAGCAGAGCTTCAGTCTTTTTCTTCTCTTCCTCTAGGTGCTTCGACAGTATCCTCAGTTCTTCCTTCTTCCTCTCCAGCTGGTTAGAGAGCTCCATCTCTGCCAGCCGCTGCTGATTGAGAAGAATCAAATCCCTGGTCACGTCATGAGGTGCGATGTCTGCGATATGCATCTGTCGCTCCTCCAGTTCATGCAAAGTGCGAAGCAAAGGTGAGCAGAGATAGAGCATGCACTGCAGGGACTCCATCCAGATCATCTGGCCTGTTTGAAACAAGCATCCGAGAGAGTTTTTAGCAGCTTGGGCTTTCACGTGACGCTCAGTATCACTGACGTTCGTTTTAGGGGATGCATTCTAAGGATAGTGGCTTTTTGTAGGGTCATCACAGGTCCTGTCTCCTGGACTTAGAGGCGGACTTGTTTGGAGGAGGTACACTAGGCAAATAAAAATATTCAGGACCCAGAAAGCAGTCCCTCACTCATCGTAACTACTAAGTAGATCCCAATCATGATTCTGGTCCCTCCTCTTCACGAGGAGCTCCAGTGCTCACAACATCTTGCCTCTCCTCTTCTCTGCTGTGCTACTAATTCTTGAAATGTTCCTGAAGCCAGTGAGTCAGCATCATGCACAGGAGATCTGAGACTCACAAAGATTAAGTAAAACATTTGAAGTTTAATTCCACAGTGAGTAATATGTGGCCCCAGTAAAGTCAACGGAGCCTTCCTTTCTGGAAGTGGGAGCTTTGAGTCACTATGATAATAAACAGGTATAAAAACGCCTGAAAGGTAGAAGGGATTTTTGGTGGGAGCTCAGTTTTTGTTTTCTTTATTGAGATTCGATTATGGGTTTGATTTTTTAAATATTTTGTTGTTGTTGTTGTTGTTATTACTATAAGCTGTTTCGTAAGTAACTTGGTTTCTGAACAGTGATCTGTGAATTCCTATTTCTTTCTTTGTCTCTCACCCCATGCCCAGGGTAACTGGATGAACAGCTTGAAAACTAACAGGACTAGGACATCAGAGATACCACGTGAATTAAGCCTGACAGCATCAGAGGAAGTAAGATTGTAACTGTAACTAGTTAAAATTCCTTGTTTTGGCAACATCACTTTTTTCAAAGTCTCCCCAAACTCTTAATTTTTTTCTGAATCTCATGAATACCAGGTTTGACACTCATTACGTAAAGGTGAAAGGAGAGAAGGGAAAATTAGGTTATATTATACACTTCAGAGAAGCAAAATTGAGGTCACAGAACACTTAAACCAAATGTCGTTACAGTTAATTACATGGAGCACAGACTCATTCCATACTCATTCCTCTTAGTAAAAATAAAGCAAAAAAAAATACAGTTTTTGCGAAGTATTTTAACTGGTAAACTCTTATGTAACATTGAGGGGTGAAGACAGAAATCAGGATCTGAAAATGCAACTATGGCAAAAAAATAAAAGCCTGGTGAACTAACCTATTTATATCCACGTTTGAAACCCAGCCAGCAGCAAATAACTCCCCTCAAAGGCATAAATTAAGAATGAACCATGAATTCGCATTTTAGGAATCAAAATGCATGGAGGTGCAGGGGCAGTCCTTTCTCTCCTCCAGCGGTACCAATGTCACTGGGACTCTGTCACTAACCATACCCTGGTCCCCTGCCCTTCCTGCTCCTCTGCCAGCAGCCGGGGAAGTGGGCACTGGCCGGAGCAATGCTTGTGGTGTATCACTGTGGGAACACCCACCCCAGCATTCATTGCCTTCTGGAGGTGCCAGAAATGCAATCCCAGATCTGTGGACTGGCACAGCCTGTGCTAGGTTTGAAATGGTGTTCCATGTACAGAGCAGTCATTGGCAAAGAAAATTCTTAGCAAGGCAAAGTGATTCTGTGCAGGCTGCATAGACTGATGTGCAGAGATACAGGGAAGAGAGACCTGCACGCAGCTGAGTGCATCTCCGTGCTGAGCCCAGTGGCTCCATGAGCAGAAGCTGGCTCTGGGGGCTTGGCACTGCATCCCTTCCACAGGTCTCTGGTGAAGCAGAAGGCCATAGCTGGGGGTGGAGGAGATTCACGGGGCAACTGGCATTTCATCCCAACCAAAACCAAGAAGCAATATTACAACCACGTTGCAGGGGTTGCCCCAGAGTAATGCCTTACGTTTATATATTTGGTTCTAACCTCTGCAAAGAAAAACACACAGGTCAGCATTAAGGGGAAAACTCTTGTACCTCTTCTGGGAAATGGGCATGACCAGGCAGCTCCCTGAGGTGCCTGTACACAAACATGCACCACACGGGGAAAAACAGGAGGACCTAGAGGTCCGTATGAAGTTTCCATGCCACTGGGACCACAGAGGGGTAGTTCACACACCTAGAGTACTGCAAAGGATGAACACAGACTCGTTAGAAGTGACAGACAGGCAAGGAGGGGAGGTGCCTTTTATGTGAGAGAGCAAGGGAAACACAAGGGGCTCTGGTTAGGACTGGATGATGAGCCCGCCAAGAGCTTCTAGATAAGGATTGGAGTGGGTGTTGCTGTGATGGGTATCTGCTACAGGTGCCCTACAGGAAGAAAAAGTAGATGAGACCTTCTTAAGACAAGTGGAGGCAGCCTTATGGTGGACCCCTTCTCTGCTGGAAACCAGGATGTGGACTTTAGCTATTTCAGTATCTGCTGGACACACAACACAGCATGGCATGAGATATTCAGGAGGTTTCTGGAGTGCACCCACGCACTGACAGGTGAGCTTCCTGACACAAGTGACTGATGAGATGATATGGGAGGTGTCCTGTTAGATCTGATGCTTATAAACAGTGAAGAACGATGGATGTGAAAGCTGAGTGCAGCCTTGACTGCAATGACTGTGATGGTGGAGTGCAGGAACCAGAGAGGAGTGAACAAGGCAAAAAAGCAAGATCGCAAGACAGGAATTTAGGAGACTTTGTCCTGTTCAGGGATCTGCTTGGAAGAATCCTGTGGGATACAGTCTTGGAAAGAAGAAGGGTCCAGAAGAACTGGTTGATTTCCAAGGATCTCCTTTCACAAGTTCAGGAAGGGTCTATTCCAATGTGCCGTAAGTCAAGCAAATATGGCAAGGGCCTGTGTGGATGAACAAGAAGCTTCTGACTAAATTCAAACATAAAAAAGAAAGAATACAAGATGTGAAAGCTAGGTCAGGTCACCCCAGAGGAAGAGGCAGAGCTTAAAAAACCAAAATGCACTTTGAGTTGCATCTGTTGAGGAAAAGTAGGGCCTTCTACAGGTATATGAGCAGCAAAAGGAAGACTAGTGCAAATGTGGGCCTGCCCTCAATGGGGCAAGGGATCTTCTAAAAAAGGATATTAAAAAGTCCAAGGTACTCAGTGCCTTCTCTTCTTCAGTCTTTTCAGGTAAGCATGACCATTCAGGAATCTCAGGGCCCTGAGACCAGTGGGAAAGTCTGGAGTGATGAAGACCTACCATCAGCACAGGAGGTTCGGGTTAGCAAACATTTAAATAAATTGGACATAGAGAAGTCCAAGAGACCTGATGTGATGCACCCAGGAGTGCTGAGGGAGCTGATCAATGTCATTGCAAGGCCACTCTCAATTAGTTTTGAAAGTCATAGTGACTGGGAGAGGTTCCTGAGGACTGGAAGAAAGTACATCTCTCCTATTTTCAAGAAGTAAAAGATGGAGGACCTGGGAAGGCTTGGAGCATCTGTCATAAAAAGAGATGCTAAGAGAGCTGGGGTTGTTCAGCCTGGAGAAGACAAGCCTCAGGGAAACCTACTAATGTGTATAAATACCTGACAGGAGGGAGTGAAAAATACTTCTCTCGGTGGTATCCAGTGAAAGAAGACTCAATGGGCAATAACTGAAATGCAGGGATTCCATTTAAACAGAAGAAAAAGTGTTTTTACTATAAGGGTGGTTAAACGCTGGAATAGATCACCCAGGGAGGTTGGGAAGTCTCCACCATTCAACATCTTCAAAACCCAACTAGACGTGGTCCTGAGTAACATGCTCTAGTTGAGCCTGCTTTGTGCATGGATGGACTAGACAGTCCTAAGTCCCTTCCAAACTCAATTGGATTTGAGTCAAATCCGTGACTTTGTGAATAACTGAGGCCAGAGGTGGCTCAGAAGACAATCTAATCCTCCCTTGGCTTTGCCCCTGTTATTCAGGAAGCCTGAAAAGATGTGGGGTTTGCAGCATTAGAAAAACACTGTCTTCCTAAGACTTTCAAGTGGGAGTGCAGTTGTTATTTCTGACTAACAGCTTTCAAAATCTGATGAGGTGACAGCAGACTTTGTCTACAAGCATCTAAAAGTAGTGTTTCTCTGAACAGAATCACCGAATTCCCTCCTCACTGCACAAAGACAAGGCCATTTATAGGACTTAAGTGAAGCCAGGAGTCCACAAAAAGGCATTAGTTCAGTTCCAGCATAATTCCTAATTCCATAATTTAATATGAACACTTATGCTATTGAAAGCAGTGACGTACCTCTCAGCTCTAGCATTGGCCGTTGTTTCCATGACTCTGGCATCATCTCTCTTCTAGTCTGGAAAACAAATTGGCTGTTGATGAATTTCTGAATGCTAGAGATGGTGAAGGGTACTTCTGGGTGAACGATACTGAAATAGTGATCCAAGTAGATGCCCATGGTCTGCAGGCCAGGTACTATCTTCTGAATGCTCACCCCAGCTTGCTTCACTCTGAGCTTAAAAAGAAAATACAGACAGTGTGTTATAATTCATACCCTGTTGGGGTTCAGGCCAAGCTACAGCTGATTGCTGTTTGTACATGTACACACACTTAGCCTCGTTATACTACACCCCTTGTTTCTGAGGAAAGTTTCTACCTTACTAGCACATTACTGGAGAGCTCTGAAAGAGTGTCCTTCATAGCAAGACAAAGCCCCCAGGAAGGAGTGTTGTTATCCAAATGCTCTTCCCTATCAATTATTAAAAGCAAAACAAAGCTATCTATCTGCTATTATCTTTGCTTGGGCTTGTGTAGGCCCAACAAGTAGCCTTAGAGGTAGTTGCAAGAGAAAATTAGAGATACCAGAGCACGTCGTGCATTCCAAAAAGAAAGTTAACTGTGGCATAAAACATTTTGGCAAATATTAATTTTCTAATGGATGTCGTGGATCACCTTCTCTTAATCATTGCTGTGTGAAGGTTTCCTCATCCCCTTTTAGCCTGCTGACCATACATGATCTCTTAACTCCTGCAGAAATGTTCACCCTGCCATCACTGCTCGTCAGCAGAGCTAATAAAGCTCTGATCTGGTTACCAGTAATGGGTACAGGATTTGCCCTTTTTCCTCACTAGTAATTTTATCACATGAAGCAAACTGGATGTCTTGAAAGGTTTAATTCTCTGGACTTTGGCTAATGCGGACAGTGGCATGCAGCGGACTGTGCTCTGGAATCTCTGTCAGCACGATGCCAAAAGGTGTTCCCTGAGCATACTCAGCTTTCTTCTGCTGGCCTGTTCTCAGCTTCTCCTCTCTTTGCCCCTGTCATAAGCCAATATTCCCTCCATAGAATTGGGAGCAAGAAGAACTGCCGCTCAGTGGGAACCCAGGCTAGCTGGAAACCAGCCATGGAGCAGTCCCTGCCAAGGGAAAGGCAATTCCGTTGCTGCAGAACATCTGTGCACAGGAGAGGAGACTCAACCTTCCCCTGGAAGACAGAGACATTTTGGGGTCCAGTTCCTACTAAGTGAGGTTGCATACTGCCCAATTGAGTAGACAGCTGGGTTTTCCCAGCGGAAGCCTGTCCAAGTTAACTCCAGAAGCATGTAGAGCCTCAGTCACCAGCAAAGCCTCATAGAAACCTTTGGATAAACTAGTAACTGGGAAGAGAGGGTGATTAGCTCTAGGTACAAATCCATTTTAAAGGATGATTTGTGTCTCTGGCATATCCAATGACAGGAAGGTGGCCAAAAACCTCAGAAAATTCCATTTGGTGTTTGATAACGGATAGACTGCTCCCATACACCTTGTTGGCATACCTGCAGCTGCTTCAGACATAGTAACCTCAAGAAATTCACAGGAGATTCCTGCCTGAAATGATCCAGTCATTATGAGTGACTTTTATTTCATGTCTCTGTGCAGAGCACTTCTGCAAATCCTGCAGATGAGTCTCCCTGTTTCCACGCAGCAGGGAGCTGCAGAAGGTTCAAACCAGCAGAAAACAGCGGTATGGTTTATGCACACTAAAAGCCCTTCCCACGTGCTTCTCCTACCTCTTTGTCAAAAACCATATGAAAAGGAAGTCCGTTGCAAAACGTTTTTGTGTCAATCCAGAGGCTCTTAGGATAAACAGGATCAAATCCTCTCAGGAGCTTACCTGTGGCAAGATAAATGCGTACTTTTTAATCATGTTGCACCTCACAAAAGCCGTCAGCATTACTTGTTAGCGCTCGGTGAGACAGGACCCTATATCACAATGAGCAAAGACAAAGTAAGCAGCCTGTGGGTCTGGAAATGTGGATATATCTCTGCTAAATGCTCTGCAGCTGTTTTAACACACAGCTGATCAGCAACTAATCCAAGTTGGCTGAGAGTTTAAATCCTAACCTCACAAAAAGCACAGAACGTTAGATGCATGAAATGGCGTGGAAACAATAAGAATAGATGAATAACTGCAGATGTCACAGAAATGTAGCTCAGCTGTATTCCCCAAAAATGTACACAGAAGTGGATTTAGTATACTCTACCAGCTACTAAAGAACATTTATTGAGAAAAACCCCAGCATGGTCTGGGTTTCAATCTCATACAAAGAACCCTAGTCTGTAGCACAAAGACCAAATTACTGTTTGTTTCTATTTTACTTACCCTGAGTTTTTCTTCAAAATCTATAGAGCAGGTTGTACCTGCTGGTGAATAGACATTTTTGTAAAAGGAATGAGTAAAAGCAGTCAAAAGTGCTTCTCTGACTGAAGCACCCAAAGCCTTTGATCTTCACAGCATAAACTTGGATTCCCCAGTAACGCACAATAACAAAAAAGATGATAATTTCAAGTGATCCCTTTCCCCCAGAAAGTGGCTGTGACAGTTACTCTAGAAAATTCTGCTTGATAGCAAAAGTTCAAGTCCCTTAGGAGACTGGTGAAAAAGAATACGAAGTTAGGACCCAATTTTTAGACCTCTTACTGCTTCAGGGGAAGTCAGTGTGGGTTTTTTATCTTTCAAAGTCTAGCTCTTGGTAACTCTTGCTAAAAGAGTTGGGGTTTTTTTAAGTAAAAATGCTTCTCTAAAATTTAATTTTGAGTATCTATTAACTTACTACTCAAAATATCTGCTCTTGTAATGTATATGGCATTGCACCAGATGATACTAGGTTCAATTTTTCACTCCTCCCAAAATCCAGACAGCTTGGTGGTGTTCAGCTAGATTCTCATTCCTCTTGGGGAATCAAAAGATCCTA
The DNA here is from genome assembly GCA_013400375.1 of Thinocorus orbignyianus. Classification (NCBI taxonomy): domain Eukaryota; kingdom Metazoa; phylum Chordata; class Aves; order Ciconiiformes; family Thinocoridae; genus Thinocorus; species Thinocorus orbignyianus. The sequence goes on along the minus strand of VXBW01005586.1, from coordinate 249,977 downwards.
ACTGAAAAAAATCCTTCCCTTTTATGAACATATATGAACACGTAACACGTGAAGGTATAAACAAAGATTACCAGACTAGCAGTAGATTTTTGGTAGTGAAGGGGGTAACTTGGCTCTCAGAATTAACTATGGTTGATAATTTTGGAAAGGGGTAGCAGCTGCCACATTAAAAAACTCTTCAATTCATTGTCTTAAGACCAAGTGACATGAGAAGGAAGTATCAAACGTAGCACACAATGACATTTTACAGAAGAATACTTTTCATAATTATTTTCAGAATACTTTCTTTAAGAGATAAAAGTGACAGTTCATATTCCATTTAAGTACGTGTCATTACTAAGCATGCTTATTATCTGCAATTTTTCTTTCATTTCCAGTGTCTAACCAAAAGGAGCTTAACCGAAACATTTTGAAAAGACACCGAGGAAATATGAATGGTAACTTCACAACAGATTTGTGGGTGGAGGCAGGGAGGCTTCCTGACTTTCTTACTGAAGAGGCTCAGAAACGATGACTAGGTCCCTCTGAATGATTTCTCACCTTTTCCTAATGTGATTATTCCTCTTATTGTTTTCCAGTGACTTTGACTTTTCTTGACAGGACAAACAGAACTTCCTCTGTCTCTAATTGTATTCTTGGCTCTTTCAAGGTCCTGTCAAAATAAATCCAAAGGGAAATTTAGAGATGCTTTTATTTTAATCATATTTTAATAATATAGTGATAATGAATACTAAAATACCTCTTTATTCAGTTGGTTCTCAATTTTTTTTTCAGAGTCAGCAAGATATTGAGATGAGGAAGAGAATTCATTTCTTTCTTTGTATGAAAATACGGGGTTTTGAGTGACAAGAAAAACAATATGTTCTTTTTTCCCAGTTCTTTCTTCTTCTTCTGTTTGATTGACTATTTCCATTGAAATCTCAATGTTAAAAAAATCCAAGGCTGCTGCACCGATGATTCCTGAAAGGGAAACAAAAGACAAAATATTGCCAAGAACAAACCTTTTCCGTTTTCCCTTTTAGAGAACTCACGGTGGAATCTCACTGTTTCAGAAATCACTTTTCCAAAGAACTCTGGAAGAAGGAAGCAACCTATGTCATTCCTGCTACCATTGCTGTGAGAAGAGTAAGTGCATAGGAGGTAAGCTTTAAAGGTACTATTTCTTTTGTCTTGTCTGATGACAAATGCCTACTTTCACTAGCAGCAGCTCAGCGAGACATCTGAAGAATGTGTCCAAATAGACATACAGAGCAATAATATGAATTCCCATTTGCCAAAAAAATGCACAGGGTCTAAAAGGATTCCATTATAACAACCTATTTCAGTTATTAGAGAATATTTTCTTCTGAAAAGAAGGAAATGCCCTTCATGAAGACGCACAGTCAGTCCTCTCATTTCTGTTTAGCTATTAAGGGAGATAATGGGCAATGACATGAAAAGCTCTGTCTGAAATTCCAAATAAGTCTGTGCTTTGACGGGAATATGACATGAGTTTTGACAAAGGGGGAACTTCTGATAAGCTTTTAAGTTCAGCAGCATCTATGACTGAAAAGAATATGATCATGTCTTGCAGCCTTACAGCTGTTTAACACTCATACAACTTGGAGATTCCTAGAAATGCCGGGAGAAGATTGAGTTTTGAACAAGGTTCAATAATACCTTGCATGGAATATTTATTAAAAGATGGATGTATGTCTTAATCAACTGTAATTTTTACCTCACTGTAATTTAAGGAGCGTGAGTCACTAAGAGCTAACTGACAGTTAGACACCACGAACTTTAATTTTTCTTCCAGGAAGGGAATTCTGTAGGAGTTCTGTAGGAATGCTATAGCAGGAAAGGACACTTATGGCCTGGGCTGTCATATTGTAAATCTTGATGAAGCTACTAGGAGCTGGGGGTGATCAGGCAGCACGGAAACGCCAAGGTCAGATGTCTGGTGACTAAGCTCTACCAGGCTTCAAATCCATGGCCAGTGCTCATCTGAAAAAAAGATTCTGAAACCGGAGCAAAGGTTTACCTGCAAATCTATGATTCTGCTCTGTACATACTGCATTACCAGCTGATCCACACTCTGCTTTCTGTCTGATTACCTGGCACAATATGGCACAGACCTCTTCTGTCTGAATAGTAATGTAAATGCATTGACCCGTCGTCATTCTTTTCTACTCTGAAAGATGGAGCATTCATCTCCTGAGAAAAAACAAAGGAAAATGAAATTTCAATATCCTTTGCTGGTGAATTCCACTTGTGCAAGAGTATGTTTTAATAAAGCAAGAAGTAAGGGATGCTTATCTGTGAAGGAAAATATGCTATGCATTGGAGTCAACATACTAAATAATATCTAATGTTGAGGAATACTCAGAAAAAAAACATTATTATACAAAATTATCCTAATATTTTGGAGTAATATGCTTCAGAGCATGGGAGAACCTGTTATTGTATCTTTTTCCATCATTTGTTCACACCTGTGAGAATCTGTTCCTTCAGCTGCGAACTCTGTCAAGAGTCCACCCAGTAATTCCTGCTCGAACTTGCCTGGTAAGAAAGGGACAGGTAACTGTGCAAGGCATCCAGGTTCTCTATGAACTCGTAGAGATTTCCACCCAGTGTCCTCAGCATGTGGTCATAGCCTGAACGTTTACAGAATTCAAAGAAATACTCTCCAAACTCTCTCAGCACCATGTCAGCAGGAACATCTGGCAAAAGAAAGATATCTTAACGGTTAAGAAAGGCTTGGAAGTTCTTGGAATGCTGTCAGGTGGATTAAGAGTGAATGCAGAAAATCTGCAACGTAGGGAGGGCACTCCAAAGAGCACATGAGACTAAAATCTGGGTTGCAGTTTCAGGCTTCTCTCAAGGCGGTTTATTTTTGAGGCACAGTGAGACATACCTAATATTTTGCAGGCTTTGTCGACGAGCTGCATCGTGATCTCATCTTTGTAAACCTCAAAAGTCAAGAAAGAATCCTGGACTCCGGCCTGCAGTCTGAAACAGAGAAGACAACATTCTTGTCTTGGCAGTGCTGTAAATATAATATGCTTGAGTGACCCAACTGGCATCCCTTAGGCACCGTTCGCTGGTAACGCACTTTTTAACCTCCATCAAGCATTATCTTGGAACATGTTACTTCCCCAAATGGTTTAAGAGTATTGATTTAACACGGCTGAATGGTGGTGTCCACCTTTCCATTTCTGCTGCTTCACATTACGGTGTTATTTTAAACTCTTTCAAAGACTAGGGCATCATACTGGGTGGACGGGGCTATAGCAAGTGGAGTCTTAGTTTGTCTTCTGGTTTACTGCCTTGCTGTTCGAAGTGGCCACAGTATCAAGCCCTTGGGTATCTCCAGACTTGACCAGCAACTTGCTCATTATTCATACTGGCTTCAATGGCTATTGTATGTGTGTATAAAACTATCATTTAATATATCTTTCTGTCTTGGTGAGCGCCACACAGCTCACAAAGTAAAGACAGAACCCGAGAAGATAATTATCTTTAGCTGCTTTTCTGAAAGAACTGGAATTAAATGGACTTCATATCAAGAATGACATCTTTTAAGTGTAATTACTTTTCAATATTGTCACAGTGAGCCAGCAAGTCTATTGCACAACTGTCTATAAGACTAAATGTCATTCCTAATTATCTGATAAAACAAATTAATTGGAACAAATTAGTGTCAGAGTATGAAGTGTTACCAGGTAAGAAACTCCTGCTTTTGCCCTGATAGTTACATCTAAGAATTATTTGAGATATACATCAGCTGCCATTTACCAGTGAGAAATGATAATCCTTTGCTGCTAAATTCCTGAGCATCATTTTTCAATATACTACATTAATTGGGAACACATTACCTTAATTTTTCCCATGTTTCTTCACCGTACTTCTCAACCACCAAAGACTTCAGGCACGTATTTATAAACCCGTACTGCAAAAGCAAATACATAAACACATGCAAAAGACATACTGATTTTTTGGCAGCCCAGATGCCACCTTTTTGCATTTAAGATTCCACTGCTAGTTTTACATGACGAAAGAGGAAGCACTCGTGTTTGGCAGCCCTTATGTCTTCCAGTAAACATCACAGCCTTTACCCCGGCGTTTCATAGTCCATCGGAGGAACACAGAGAGGATGTTCCACCCTGCTTTGCAGCCAAGGTCCCGGAGATGCCAGGTCAGGGATGTGTGGTGGCAGCCGGGGGGGCCGTGCCCAGCTCCCGCACCAGGTCAGTCTGGCTTTGCCCGGGCTGTCCTCGCTGCCGTTAGTCCCGACACACCGGCGATGGGGCGGGAGGGGCACCGTTTAAAGGATAACCGTAAGTAGCACCGCCGCCGCA
>VXBW01005586.1:222414-243778 GCA_013400375.1 Thinocorus orbignyianus | reverse complement strand
AAGGTCCCTTCCAACTCTGACCATTCTAGGATTCTATGATAAGATGGTGGTGTGTTGTTTTTTCCTCAAAAGCTGCATTCTCAGCCAAATACCACCTGGAGACTGGCTCAGGAGAAGAGAAATCACGACAGCCTGTACACCCACAGAGAGGCCTGGCTCAGCACAGAAACAGGTACGCAAACCCCTCTGTATTTCCTGGGCAATATCAAACATTTATTTAAACCTCCACCTGCCGGAGCTGACCTCAGCCAGCGCCACAGCTGCCCCGTCTCTGGCTTTGCTGTCCCTGCTGCTCTTGCACGGAGCTCCCGTGGCCGCTGCCNCGCATCCCCAGCCCCGCATCCCGCCGCCCGCATCCCGCTGCCCTCAGCCCCGCATCCCCAGCTCCGCATCCCTCCCTGCATCCCGCCCGGTCGCCCCTAGGGGGGGGTCGCTCCCCGCCGGAGCCGGGACCCGCCGCCCGCCCGGTCGCCCCGCACTGGCCCCGCCGTCAGCGGCGGTTCTTGGTGCTGATGAACGGTTCCCCTCCAAAAAAGGGTGAAGACACCCTTATTTCGGTTACCTTAAAAATAGCGCGTCCCTGGCACAGGCGGGCTCGCTGCTGCAGCGCAGCCTGTGAAATAACTATAAATCAATAGGATTAGGAGCTCAGGACGACCAGTGCCACCAGTACCAGTCTAACTCACCAGCAGGATACTGGTTATGTTTGTGTGCGCCTGTGAATTTTGCCCACATAAACCTGCTGTTGGTAGGAATGCTAATAATTTGACACTCAAAATGATAAATCAGGAAGACTCATCTTCCTGGAAGATATGGAAAAGTATCTAAGGATTGTATGGGTTTACTTATTGCCTTCAATTTATAAATTAATTTCTAGTGCACATAAATAAAACTAATTTTCAGGTTTATAAAACCTCAGTCACTGGAGGGATTGCCAAATAAAGATGTACTTTAGTATAGTTTCTTATCGTATTTGTGATGCCTAAATAAGAAAGCCAATAATTTTTAGATACAGAGGTCAGCAACTGCCAAAAAGGTTTGGAGATACGATTTAAATAAACTATCCAAAATTCACATTAATACCTGTATGCTAAATTACACAAGGTAATTCATAATGGAGTTGAATTTGTCATTATTTCTTCAGCCCCAATTTGGGTAGTGAATTGACCACATTGTTATTTCAGGTCCGTTTGTCATAATGAGAGAAAAATTGGATGAAGGATCTTCCAGTCAGGATTGTTTGTGTGCAGGTCATTGGGCTGTTCTCCCTCCACAGCTCATGGCCCATGATGTGTTCTTGGCCACCACCATAAGCTCTAGCTGGGTAACAGAAGCTGTCCAGGTAAGAGAACAGTAAGAAAGAGAAAAAAACTATAACACGCTTCTGGTGTGATGCTTTTAAAGTTTTCTTTTGTTCCTTTGGCACAACATATTTAGTGCCTCCTAGAATTTTGAGATCAGCAGTTATTTCTGTGTGTAATCACCAGTCTTTAATCAAAGATAGAACACCCTACACGTTTCTGTATCTCAGCCCACTCTGTGTAAAATGAAGACAACAACACTCCCCAATCTGTTGGTGTGCTTTGGCGGTGGGGATTATCATAGAATCATAGAATGGTCAGAGTTGGAAGGGACCTTAGAGATCATCAAGTTCCAACCCCCCTGCCATGGGCAGGGACACCTCTCCCTAGAGCAGGTTGCTCCAAGCCCCATCCAGCCTGGCCTTAAACACTTCCAGGGATGGGGCATCAACAACTTCCCTGGGCAACCTGTTCCAGTGCCTCACCACCCTCACACCAAAGAACTTCTTCCTAAGATCTCATCTAAATCTCCCCTCTTCCACTTTAAAACCATTCCCCCTCGTCCTGTCACTAGACTTCCTGGTCTCTCTTGGTGCAGTGTGTTCAGGTCCCTCGGTCCGTACTGGCCACCACTGCACTGCTCTGGCACTGACACCATTTGCCATCTGCTGCAGGTGTATTTGGGCATATAAAGGGAAGGTTGCAGCAGGGTGTCTGTAGTTTCAGAGCACACAGATGCTTCCCAGAGCGCACAGGGTGGATGGGGATAAGTTCAGACAGAACTGCTCACTGGTACTCTCCTTGCCTCATTGCCAGGGCACAGGATTCCTTCAGCTGAAGTGTGTCTGAGAAGTCCTTCATGGGCTTCACCTGTGCGTGGCCTGTCCTTCCCCAATAACCAATTCAGTGTCCGGTGCTGAGGAGGGGGTCAACTACTGATCAGGTGCATTGGTTCCTTCTAAATGGCTAAAAGCCATGTGTCTGGAAGCTAAATGGCAGCCAAAGGACTGTGCTGCTAACCCTGGAAAGTTCTGCAACCTTCCTGGAAGTTTGTGAGCAAGTGTGTCCTGTATTTCTTCTGCCTTTATGGTAAAAGGTGAAGTAATTCAGGAAGGGGGTGCTGTGGCCTTGCAAAAAAGATTCTCACCCATACCTGACAAATGGTAATTTTATCAGGAGCTAATTTCCCCTGGCCTTTGGCTGCGCTTGTATCCAGCTGGTACCAAACAGCATCCTTGGGATCCAGGTAGTTCAGCAAAATAAACAGGCTATCTGCAAAAACTGTATACGCTGTTTTTGCAATTAGATGAGAAGTGAAGATATGCAAGACAGGAATTTATAACTTCTGATTACAGCCTTGGAGAATGCAGTCATAGTCTTTCATAGCCTGTGCATTCAAGGACGTCCTTCTTTTTGCTTCTTTTTCTTTCTGTTGTGTGATCATTAGCAACAACGCAAAGCCATACGTTAGTTGCCACGGTGGACAGGCTGCTCCCACAGCCATCTGAGCAGAGCACATTCTAAACATTGCAGTCTGGAGCCCAAAATACCCCAGCAGTAACAGAATCCTTTCTCCAAGCGGTTGCCAGCACTCTCTCCTATTGAAAACCCCTCGGAGGCAGTCCTTTTTAGCATGCTTCCTTCAAATGCAGCCTCACATCCGTTGCTCAGATATTATGTGTGCACATTTGTCTTTAATTAGCCTGCACAGTGACTCTTTAGCGACTCAAAGAGAAAAAGAATCTGTCCTTCTACCAATGGAAACCAAAAAGGAAGTTTTATATATATATGTCTTGGTAGGCTTCCAGTACTTCACACTCCCAAGCCGTGAAGACAGCTGATGTAGAGTCTAGGTTAGGAATAAAAATAAACACAGAAGATGTGCTGCCCTGCATAGTTTGGATGGCTTCAATTTTTGAAATATATATTTAAAAACCCCAACAGTTAGATTCAAATTCTTAGTAAAGACCTTGGGCAAAATGTAAATGTCATTAACGCAGACTAACTCAACAGAAGTGAAATTGTGCTAGTGCAGCCTTTACTCCCAACAGGGCTTCCAAAACCCAGCTCCCCTGGTTAACTACTAAGCTGAGCTGGAGATGGGAGACTGAGTCAACAGTATTTAAAATCAGCTTTGCCAAACTCTCAGGAAAAGTTAGGGATTTGGGTCCAAAACCTGCTCCCAAGCGCTCTTTACCCCACTGATGTGGAGGGGGTGGAAGACATGAACGGTTTGGTGAGAGAGCGTGGGATGCCTTTGGCATCTCTCCCTCTGCCCCGCTGTCCCCGTGTGCTGCCGTGGAGTTGCCCTCTCCCTGTGCCACACACCCTGGTGCTTCCCTTCCTGAGCTCTCAGCTGCCCCGAGCTGGGGCTGCATCTGTGACCCTACATCTCCCTGCAAAGGAGAAACAGGCCCAGCGGGTAAGTTTGCTGCCTGAAACTTTCTCTTGGAAGTCTTTGTGCATGTTCCTCTGGGTGTTTTCTTTAGCTTGCCTCTTGTATCGCTGCTTACACTCAAGAGCTGGCATCCAATACCTTTGCTCTCTAAACAGAAAATAGATCGTTACTTGTGGTTTTGCCTCTGATTGCCAGTTAATGAAATTTGTTCCAGCTTTAACATCACTGCAATGAGCTACAAAGAATGATTTGTCTGGACTGCCTGGGTCGGGCTGGCTTCTGCTGCAGCTCGCAGACGGCACAGTTATCCAGGAGACTGGAAGAATGCATTCAAGAATAGTGCAAAAATGGGTAAAAGCCAAGGCTCATCAATCTTTGCTGCTGTGCTACTACATCTGTATTGCACCCCGAGCCACGTAGCTCGAACATATTACCATATGGAGCTGTTTGGTTGCCTCCCGGGGTCTTGTCCCTTTGGAAAAGTAACTACAGACTTGAAGGTGCTTGTGTCAAATGAAGCAGTTAGTGTGACAGCAGCCTGTGCAGGCTCTGCTGTCAACCAAGGCTGTGTCTGAGGGCTCTGTGCTGTATTTCTTTTCTATCCCAGCAGCTTCCCTTCCCTGTGCCTTGAAAAAAGAGCCTTTGGGGTGCTATTTATGTCATCTATCGTCTGCTGTGTAATTCACACAACTCCAAGGGCACGGTTCAAGAACCCAAAGCAGTTTTGCAGCACATCCCCAACAATGTAAAACCGACTGTTAAATGTTGGCACAGGCTTTATTTGGCTTTAATATTGTGAGAAATTGCTGCTTTACTTTTGGAAATGATGACCCAGCTACCCTCCATCGTGGCATATTAAGTATCTGGGGGTTTCCTATGGCTACAGGTCTTAATTACACATGTAACTGCTAAATTGCAAATCTTTTTGAACACACCGGTGGTTTTATCTTCCTTTTGAGCTCTGCCCTGGCCTCTATTGCATCCAGCCTTGTTTCACAGCAAACAGCTCCTTCTTCCAGTGAGCTTTCTCATTGAACCACCCACCGTGGACGCTCTCTTGGTGCTTTAGATGTAACATTCAGCTTCCTTGCTGTTTTTACTCCTCCGAGTAATATTTTGCAATAGTATTAATTACACAGTGTGCTTAGGTTTCTCACACCACTGTTAACAAATACGTGTTTACTCTGGCTTTCCTCATTTGAACTGAACCTGTGAGCTATATCCCGTCTTGTATCTTTGAAAAATACTTGGATCCATCCTGAGAAAAGGTTAAGTTTAGCACCCTTTTTTGTCAGTAGAGCCAGGCTGTTCTACAGCTTTAGGAGGGGTACAAGCCCAGATCAGTCTCAGTTTTCAGAGGACTTCAGCTCCCATGACCCCCAAGAAGAACTGGACCTGAGCTTTGGCAGTGATAGACTTTGGGGAAAAAGAGGAGGTATAAAAAATATTTCCCTTGCTTAAGCAAGGGAAGTAAACTTTGTAAGTAATTACGGAGCGGGAAACAGGGAGTAGTAAACTACTCTGGGGAATCCAGTGGAAATCCGTGATGGTAATATAAGAGAGGTCTGAAGGGCATGGAGAGGTGACTCAGGAGCTCTAAGGAAACTGTGGATGTATCAAGTAGAAGGACTATTAACCAGCGATTTTTAAATGTCCAAGCACAGATGGCTAACGAGTTAGAAGAGTAAATTCTAAAGATCAACTATAGATTCTATGAAAGTGGAAGGGAAAGGAAGCCTGAAAGAATTCAGTACTTGCCTCTGCGCCCAGTGTGTGCCTGTGGTGCTCTAAAAGCACAGTGGGATGAAGATTCCTGCTCTTCCTGCACCGGGAGAAATGCCACGGTCAGGAGTGAGGCAGGTCATAGGTGCTGGTGTGTTTTTAGAGTGTTTTTTTTTTTTCTACAAGAGGTAACTGGAGAATTGAAGTGACTGGCCTGTCTGTGGCAGGGTGAGGTGGTGGGATAAGGAACTCAGATCCAGACTGGCTGATAACAAGTACCAAGAGGCAGTTGAAGGCAGCCTCCTGTTTTCCACGTCTCCACCTACAGCTGCAATCTCCTTTCTGATCTCTCCTTTTCGAAACTGTAGGTGCTGGTGATGATCTAACCGGCACCTGACTCGCCAACCACTCGTCCTCGGAGGGCTGGGTAGGGACAAGGGCAGCAGCGTGGTGTGATGGGGGAGTGGCTGTCATCCTGGCGAATCCCTTCCCAGGATTACCCAAAAATCTCCATAGTTTTCCTTTCAGCCTTATCCTGCCTCCCTGCATCCAATCGGTGATGAACAAACTTGAAAGGCACAATCTGTTGAGCTGATGTGCAGAGTAGAGAAAAGGTAAGCTCTGCCCTACCAAGAATACAGGAGAAATGATCTCTCTGATGCAGTTTTTGATGTTTATTGTGGATTTTGTCTTCCCTGTGTATCTCCATACAGTGAATCCATATGGCAATGCAGGAAGGTCCTTCCCCCCCACATCAGAACAATACAGCCAAAACCCTCGCCATTAGAGGTTTACAAAGATTCACCCCAAAGTTTAAATTGTTGGTCTGACATCTGCTGCAGCTGATTACACTCATCCTCAGGAACAGAAAGTACCTTTTTGTAAATCAGCAAGGGTAAGGAAAAAAAACAAAAAACTTATTAGCCCAGGCTAGTTATTGAAAACACACCGCACTCTTTTGGGCTGTTTATAACGTACTGGGGCTATCCAAGAGCTCCTAGGTGTTAATTAGGGGACAAAGAAGTCTTTGTTCTGACTTTGAATATGTGCTTAGCTTTGCACTGATATGAACACTAGGTACAGTACAACTGAGATTTGGAGGTTTTTAATATTAAATGTGGAGCTACAGATATATATGAGATCTCCAGCGATTCCCTTGGAAACTGATTTTTGCCAAACTCACTGTTTTCCATTCTTGACTTGGACCATCTTGGTTTCAACAGAAATGGTTCTATATAGCATGTCTTTGAGTGAGGTTAGGGAATAAATGTCTCTCTCTTATTTTAAGATTAATTATTTTGTCAGAGTCTGATTCTGTTGAAAGACCATTTTGTTCAGAATAAGAACGTGTGACTGTGCCCTTCTCTATTCTGCCTGAACTAAGAACTTGACAAAGACTGCAAAAGCTGTCCAGGAAGCATGATAAATAGCTTGAGATCAGCTCTAGGCTATGGGTAGGATCAGGACTGGCCAGTTAGTGTACAAGTGTCCCAGGCTCTAGTGTAGACTTGTCATGCACTTGCAAACTGGCATTGCCCTTGCAATGGGCATGGCAGAAAGCTGCCCAAATCTGGAAAGGTCACTGGACTTTAAAAAAAGTATTTTTTGCAACTGTAGATGACTCCTTCCTGCTGTGTTTGTGCCATCTTTGCTCCTTCTTTCCTGACCAGGGCTGCTGCTTTCACTGCTGAAAGAAAGCAAGAGAAATCCAAGTGCTAGTCTTTCATGGTGGGGGGACCAGGAGCTAGGGTGGGACATGGCTGTGGAATCAGTGCAGTGGCATGATGCGTATATACAGTGTTAACCAGGAGTTGTACTTTAATAGGAATCACAGCTCAGAGGTGCTCCATGTTATTCCATGCTCTGGCTGTGTGGAATAGTATGGACACAGCACTGTATGTTGTCTGTGTGGCCAGCAAGCATGCTGTAATTTGTCTGTGTGCAGGATCACACTGCTGCTGGAGTAATTTGTCCTCTCTGCTGCATGCATAGCAGTGTCTGCAGCCCCCCAAGGAGCATGCTGTGGCTTTCCTCGCCTCCTTTGTTGCTGCTTGGCTAGTTTCCCCCTTTCTTTTCTCCCTTCTTTCTCCTACTCTGACAGAATAGCCTTCTGGGAAAGGGAAAGCTAAGTATTTCTGAAGCACTGCAATGCAAATAAACCAGCTCCAAATGAACCTTGACTGGGAAAATCTGCTGCACAGCACAGCCATCACAGCATCCGTATGTGCCAGAGACTGGAAGAGACTGCCAGGCTGGTGAGGAGCCCCAAGGACCAGGCATCCTCATACTCCTTCACCAGGAGCACCGTTGGTGAGAAATAGATTAAAATTAATTTGTGAATTAGTTTTAAAATGTTGATTTATTTTTGCTTGATTGGCCTGTAATCTGTGGAAACTAAACATCGATTCCCAGAGTATGCTGTACCACCTCTTGAAAGCCTCATACAGCTGATACATGTAATGCAGGTGATTGGTAGTATCCACATTTTCCTAAGGGGAAAAAAAAAAGCAATTGCAACCTGCAATGGGATACAGGGGAGATGATCCAGCATGTAGCTCCAGAGCTGTTGGCCATCATATTTAGACCTTCATTTGTCAGCTGAAATAAGAAAGTACACATGTAAAACCGGAGAGATGTGAGTTTCTGAGAAGCAGAACCACCAAGCAGCTAATTGGGAGGAGGCTAGCTCCAACTTGTCCAGCTGTTGTGTCCCAACCGCTTGCTGGATGGTGTAATACATGAAAAACAACAGTAATCCTGCTGTCCAGTAACGTGTATAGGCTAGTTACCATAATCTTAACTACAGCTGAAAGCAGAAATGCAGGAAGGAATCTCACAGGTAAAGCCAACCCAAATCTACAACAACAAGTCTTTCAAAGGATTGGCCATTGAGATGACAGGCACCAAGTCACAGTGGCTTCCACTGCTCACCAGAATTCAGCTTGCTGCCCCTAAGCCAATGGCTTCATTCCTCATTTTGTGCCAAAAAAAATGTTAGGCAGTTTTATGCATGGAACTTGCTGGAGCTTCTAGGGCAACAGGTACTGTGTCTTCCTTTGCCCCACTGTAAGTATGGGCATTAAAGAGAAGATACCATTGCTTCCACATCTAGGGTGGAAGAATTGTGGGTAAGAAATATTAAACTACCATTTGAGGTTCTTTTTCTAATACAGGTTAACATCCTCAACTATATGCCTTGGTTCCTGTGTTTGGGGATAAGAGACAGCGACAGAAATGGAATGACAAAATAGTGCCTGGCCCAGAGCAGCACAATTATTGCTGTCATGATGAGCTTCGGGTTCTTCTGACAAGTACTGCTTATGGCATAACTGTCTGAAAAACTGTCCCACGTTCAGGATTGTTCCTGTGACCCCTGCATCTCCTTGCACGTTGCAAATATTTCCTTGCACAACGCTTACACAAAGGGAAAATGAGGCAGAACTCTTTGAACAGTCATCCAGCACCAGAGCATTTTGTGGTCAAAGTAATCCTGAAGAACCTTTCAAATCCAAGCATGTCACCAAAACATAATTAAGATGCAGGGTTACCCAACAGAGTTCTTGGTTCACAGGACCAGGACCAATGAGCACCAGGAAAGCAGGAGATTTTATTGGGTAATGTCTGTGTTTGGACGCACAATCCTTCAAGCCAAGTCATTCTCACAGGCCTGGGAAATCCTGGAATGACAAACTCTGCCACTGCCACGGGTCTTCATTAAAACACTGAGCAAAATCCTCTGCATTCCACTCATTGCATAACACCGTGGAGAAAATGCTGGGAGTAAAATCCTACTCTAGTGGTTAAATTCCTACTAAATTCAAGTAGATGTCTTTTCTCCTTATCGCTGCGGGAATGAGCCCTTGGATGAAGCTTCTCTCAGCAAGGAGACTGATGAAGCACCGTGTGTATCCAACAGCCAGCTTGGCACTGTAAAGGACTGGTTGGTATGGTGCAGATTTCTGGGCAGGGGAGCCTGGGATGGATGATTTTCCTTGGTGGCAAATATCTAGTAAAGAATGGAGAAGTGAAAGAAGACATGGAGAGACAAAGAGTGTTAATGGTTTGGGCTCTGGAGAGATATAACTAGAAAATTATTTTTCCCTATGGAAAGAATTGCATCCATTTCATCATGGGTTGTTTTTTTTCCAGCTCTTCAGCCCTCTTCAGAGCATACTGGCTTGCTAGTGAGTTTTCTAGGAGTTTGGCAGAAAGTATGCAGAGCCAGACTTTGATGCTCCTCTTTTGTTTCTGGATGCTTTCCTACAAACACTAAAAAGCAACTTTGGAATATCACAGCATTTCTTCTCACAGGCTTCTGTGTGTGTTTGCTTGTTAGTAAGCACCATATGTCACTCTTTAAACAGCACAGTATCCTATTTTCTGGGACCCAAGTGTGTGTGGGAAGTAACACCACAGCTCCTGTATGTGATGTACCAGCCGTACATTACACAAAACTTCAATAAACAAGCCACTTTATCACATCATTTATACATGTGTTCTCTTACCCATGGTGAAAAAGTGTTTGGAATACTTTATTAAGGTTAATGGATGTATTTAATACAGGCTTTTTTGGATGTCTGACTGTTCACTGGGATAAGACCTTGAAGTCAGGGCAGTCAGTTCTGTAATGTCAAAGCAACAGTCAATAAAGAAATTGACTAAAGAAACAAACCCCAAACCCACGCCACTATTCCTGAGTGAAAACCTACAATGAAATGCATCACTCTTTTAACTAATTGAAAAATTCTTTAGACATGCTTCTCTTACAGCAACTGGGCCACCCTTCAGCTGATTGATGGGGTTTGTGAAATGATCTTTAGGACTTTCCACGCTGATCAAAAGTCCTCCCAACTCCTAAATGTCCAGCTGGCCCAGAGACAGAGCGAGGGATGTCTTCACAGATCGCTGGGATGCGTTCAGAAATGCAGTCTTTCTTTCAGCAATGTAAGTATATATAAGTCTCTGGTACTTTTCCAGCCACTCACTTAAACTTGACCATGCTCTGAGTGCTAGGTGTGAAAGAAATAGACGTCTTTAAAAGTTAACAAGAAAAGGATTTTTGTTTGTTTAATTTAGAAGCTGGCATTCTGCCTCATGCTTTTTCTAGTTAATAGCAGGCAACTTCAGTCTCTGCCAGGTCCTGAGAACGGCCACAGGCACTGAGTACACAGGAGGACAGGATTTACACCTTTCTGTTTGGCTGACCGCCTAATTTGGCAGAAGAAGAATCTTTGGCATTCCTGGTTTTAAGAAATCTGCAAACTAAGCAAGGTTTGCTGAACTGTTGCCTGATGTCTAGGAGCTGCTAAACTGTGACAGCATTTCAGCAATGAAAGGGCTAAAGTATCGCTCCTGTTATTTCTAAACCAAGTCGGGACTATCTTTGAATTTACTTGCTTTTGTTTTCCTGAACAATCTGGTGCTAGACACAAGGGTTGCAGTTAACATTCATCCCACATGTATTTCATTAATGCAAACGTTTTTTAAATTCTTGTTCTGCTAAGATGTCTAGTTGATTTAAAAAATAAAATGAAATTGGAAATTGAGGAGTAGAATTCTTGAACGTCTTTAGCTAAAGTGAACCCAAACCCTTGCAAGTTAATGAAGAGCCTTCTTAAAGGCAGATGGATTGATGGCAAGGTCATAAAAGGACAGTGGCCTTTTTAGGGAAGCTCTAGGGCCCTAAATCAAAGATTATGTTCTAGAAAATGCAAGGGAAAATAAAAAGGAAACCCTGCTCAGCATCTGCGTGTATCTGGAAAGCACTTGGTGCCTGGATCTGGCACCAGACATGCTCAGAAACATTCAGGACTGAGACCTGGCTGCCAGGCTGGTGGGTCAGCCTGGTCTTGGTGAGACTCTCTAGAGAGCAGGGATGGTCTAAGGGGAGCTGGGGCACTGGCACACCTTGGCCTCTCCCCACAGGGTGCTGCTGGTGGTGGGTACGTTTGCAGGGGGGCACAGGAAAGGAGGAGATGGCCCTTCCTCTGCTTCCCTGCAGCTGAAAGATGGGGGGGCTGGACCCCTGCAGCCCCCTCTTGCACCCTGCCAGGAGGACCCAAGGCTCCAAGGGCAGAGCCATGGGTGCCACCATCCCCGTATTCCTCTGACAGCCCTTCACAGAGGCTCTGGCCCTGCTGCTGCACCTCTGCAGCCTGGAGGAACTATCTGCTTAGGGATTGCAGGAACAGCAGCTGGAGCTTTAACACTAAACCCTCTTCTTCAGGGGCCAATGAATGGGAAGTGTTTCTACTGTCTGTGCGTACATACATTTGTCCTGCATGTTTGAGATATCAGAAATATGCCTCACAATGGCCTTTAGAGTAAAATTGAACTAAATTGTTAAATAATACTGATTAAAAAAAAGGAAATGTTATCATTTTGAAAATGTTAGAATATTGTCATTGTTTTGTATTTTCTCTTCCTTTTGTTTTTTCATACTACAGTCCTGCAACCAATAAAAAGTAATGAAGCATATAACTGAATCCATATTAGTGGTTGGAAAGGGTTTCTGACGATAGCACATGCCTATCCCTCGTTGTTATAACTTCTCAACCAGAAGAACCAGAGAAGTAGGTAAGGGAGATTACAGTTAAGCAATGTGCAGGACTTTTTTTATTCCTCAGCTCACAGTGAGACATGGCAGGACCCCGTTCAACTGAGAAGAAAATTATATGTCAGAAATAATTCTTAGTGCCTGTCTTAAACTTACTACTGGTGCTCACTCTCTGTTCTGAGACAGAAGTGTCTTACAGATTCAGATTCTCTTTACAGTGCTATCAAACTAGGGAGCCATCAAACTTGCTCAAATTAGGGAAGATCATGGGTATGTGCATTAAAAAATTGTTTTCAAGAGTGCTGTGCACAATGTAGTTCATCTGAGGAACATTGCTTGGCTTATGCTATATGGGTAGAATCTGCAGACTCTCTAACAGCATTTCAAATTGAAGTAGTGATTTTAGTAATGACATGAATAAAAGATCCCCTAGCCAGGTAGCTGGAGCCAAACAGGCCTTGAGAAGTGGCCACAAGTGATTTCAATCCCTGGAAAGAATTTAGGTCAGAAAGAGACACTAAGAAACGGGATTGCCAACCTGAGTATTGCCTGGAAAAACTGTTACTGTTTGTCCAAATATATACTTTTTTTTTGTTTTTAATCAGTATAGCAGGTTTGTGTAAAGTACATCAGTAACAATGGGCTTCTGTTAATATACACTGCATATATATTAGGAAGATTTTACCATATTACCTGATACACACCCCCTAAGAAAACAGTCTTGCATATACATTTTTATTCTGGTATATGTAGCTCTTGATCCATCATGATCTTGTTTTTCTCTGCACTTTGTCTTTTAATGTCTGGGAAAATCTGCAGCTGCTTCATGGGAGTGGGTCCATGCTACCAAGGAGTAAAGTACTGTGCCCTCTCACCAGGACATCATTTATTTGGGTATTTCCTGAGGGTAAAACAAATAACTCACCGGCATCAAAAGCTTATCCTCACTGTGCATCTCTGTCATGATTGTTCACAAAGCCAGGCTCAGCACACGTGGGCCTGGTTTACCAAGCTCACTGGAGCCTCTGCACGAGAGACACGTGCACACAGAGGTGATCTCATGCATGTTAACAGCGAGGTCAAGATATCCAGTATGTGATTTGTGTTTGCATTTTTTCCCTCATTTGCTTTTGGCCTCCTTTCAGACTGGAAGTCTAAGAACCATAATGTCATTCCTCAAGACACACCTTCTTTCCCTCCACACCTTTCCCATAACCTGCCTTATCTACACTGCCAGCTTTTTTACAGAAGACTGTCTATGTTTTGTGCTGTCTGGTGCTGGATCTGAGTACTTTTTGTTGGCCCTTTGATAACAGAGTAGTAAAGATAGTAGCAATAATCTTATTGTTTAAAGAGGCATCTTGTCTGAATTTATTGTCGTGGTATAAAATCTGTTAATCTGCATTGAACTCAACCTTGCCACTTGAGAGCTGTTTAACTGCTGAAGGACAGCTGTGTTTTTCATGGGTATTTCACATCTTTTACACAGAACTAAAAAGGGATGGTGGTAACACACCACGTGCTTAACTACTTCGTGGTCACGTGCCATTACCATCTCACAAACACCTCTGGCAGCTGAAAGCTGAAAGCCTTGCTCCCTCTGCCTCCAGTTTTGCATTTTCACCATCGCCAGGAGTTACCACCAGCACAACTCTTCCAGAGAGGTGTATCCAGGGGAGTAAACGTACCCTACTCTGCTCCAGGCAGGTTCTGCTGGGGCAGTTCAAACAGCTGACAAAGGCAGGCTTGCACCATCCATCACACTTTGTCCTGGGTAGATGAGGAAAACAGCAGCACAGCGCCAATTTATGGAGCTACAGGAAGAGCCCCGATTTCTGGGAATGCCCATTCCAGACGCCTGGCATCTTTAGCCTGCAGAGCCAGCTCTGGAAGAGGATGTTTACCAACAGCCTCTAAAATAATGACTGTTTTCTGAGGCTACAGTCACGCGGTCATTGTAAAAATGGCTTTGTGGCACTTGAAGACGTCCATTCCCACCCGTAAACTGGAAATTACCCTCTTCCTGGTACAGCTCAGATGTCAGAATAAATAATCTGGGCCCTCCTTGTGTTTCAGCACAAAGGCAGGAGGTCAGTAAATGCTGGTGGGAGTGATGTGAGTTTACCCACCTGACTTTCTGCTGGCAATTAAATACAGATATTTTTTTTTAATATATAGTCTTTTATACTGTGCAATAGGGCTGACTGTACAGCAGCGGCAAACACCTGGATTTCAGTCACATCTTAAACGGGCACAGCTGCTTTTCCAGTAAATACCTGACCTGAGACTGAAAATTAGGCACTTTGCTGGACAAGGCTTTCTATGGCAGCATAAAAAACCTGGAAAGTATGCAAACTACAGCTGGCTAGAGACTTTTCCTGCGCAGAAGTAACTTTTAAAACAAAACATGTATTTTAGAATGAGGAAATTCTCACGTGGGAAGCCTAGAGGTTTTTACCTGAGTGTGAAAAGGCCACAAATGTGCAGGCATTTGAAGTCTGCAAAGCCACGGATGCTCTGTCACTCAGCTAACAGGAAACAGCAAAATAGCTGAGGCATGAAAGTCAGTAACAGCCACAAATACAGTGACCTCTGGTGAGTATAAGCGTGAAAAAGCAACTTCCTCCAGCCCCAAAGAGACAGAATCGGTACCAAGAAACTGAATCTCATGAAAATAAAAATCTGCCAACCGTCTCAGAGCACCCATTCTCCACTGTGGTGTGTGCCACAGCAAAGTGGTGGGTGAATGCTACCAAACAGCTGCATTACTCACCCGCATCTGCTGATGGTGCCAAGAGCTGGTGGTGGTGTTGCTTCTGAAGTGGTGTTGCTTCTGAAGTGGTGTTGCTTCTGAAGTGAGCACCTCAGTAAATCCGGAGCTTCTGTTTTGGAAGAGAGTGGCGTTAGCTTATCCTGACAAAACTCACCTCATTTGGACTCTGACTTGGTATTTAGCAAATTACTGAGCTTCATTGACAGGTTGAACAATGAAGGGGATCTGTCACGTCTGTAGGTAAAAAGTTTCAAGGAATAATTAGCTTTGCTGTTGCGTTGGTTTTGATATTGCTTCACTTTCCAAGCATTTTGTCAAGCTGTCTGTTCCTACTTGATTTAGATGGCAGTACTCTCAGAAACCACTTTCCCATGTGGGTTTTCTATACACCAAGATCAGGTCACTCTGAACCTTTTGGTAGGTGTTTGTGTAACAGGATGGTACTGGCATAACTTTTTAGCTTTGACTTGGATTTGTGCACAGTATTTTCTTCTGTGGTTTGTAGCAGAAACATTTTTTTTCTGAAAATTTGCCTTGAGTGTTTTGAAGAGTCTCGCTCTGTCGGGCCATCTTCTGACACGTTCTGTACACACACTTGTTCTCCTCTAAGAGTGATGCAGTAAGAAAAATTTCTGAACCTGAACCATTTGTCTAACCACACCGCTGCAGCTTTCAGTGTTGGTTACAACTGCTGCAGCATGACTTTTTCTGTTTGTTACGCGAGCATTGCACGGAAGATTTGCTCTGACCAAATCTCCTGTTGCACTATTGGAAGTCTGTGAAAACTCTCCGCTTGACAGCGAGGCAGTGGGTCTCACAGCTGGAACACAGGGCTGTAACACTAAGAACCTGTCTCTTCTCAATACAATACTACCCCCTCTTCCAGCTGCAGCAGTGTAGGAAGGGCACAGGGATTTATGCAGAGTTACAGTGTACTGCTATCTTATTTGACAGAGACCAAGGCAGGGTGTGAAAGAAGCCGATGGCACAGCAGGTACAGCACTTGCTGCCATAAGGAAAGCCGCAGTGCTGGTGAACTGCAGGCCACCCGTTTGCTGGTGGATTTTGCAGTTCTGTTGTGCAAGATGACTGTGAAAGGCATGCATTAGAGAGGTGAGTTTGCACTTGAACTGAGACCTGACTTAGCCTGTTAAGGACTTCATTATTATTTCATGTATTATTCCTTCAATCCTGAAGTGGGTCAGGTACTGAAAGGGAAGCCAGTGTTGGCTGAGCAGCATTAATTTTGGTTATTACGTGCATTGTCTGGTTAGACCTGTTTTTAAAATGTGCCACTACATGATGCGCTCATTACAGCAACCTCATCGTCTCTCCTGCCAGTCCCCAGCCAGTAAACAGTCCACTCCGAGTCTGCCGACAGCAAGGGCAGATCTTGTGCAAGAGGCTGGTGGTGGAGCCTGCTGTTGGGCTGGCTGGTGGGACAGAAAGGGACACAGAAAGCTCCAAGGGAGAGCGCGGGTCAGGCTGTGCCCATCAGCAAGGGGTTTGTCTCTGAGGGCAGGTCGCTAATAGAGAAAACGTGGTTGAAAAGGCACCTCGGCATCTTTTTTTCCATCCACTTGCAAGAATATTTGAAAGTAATTTATTCTGTTTTAGTTTTGAAACTGTTGAGCTGTTTGGACTGTCATATTTTAGCATTTACTCTGTTTGTGGTGACATTTGCATGCAACAGAAATTAAATTTGAACACAGCCCAGCCAAATGTTCTCAGCAACAAGTTACCATGAGGGAACAAGTAAGTAACTTTATGCTGCTTGGTTTCATAGAATCATAGAATGGTCAGAGTTGGAAGGGACCTTAAAGATCATCCAGTTCCAACCCCCCTGCCATGGGCAGGGACACCTCTCCCTAGAGCAGGTTGCTCCAAGCCCCATCCAGCCTGGCCTTAAACACTTCCAGGGATGGGGCATCAACAACTTCCCTGGGCAACCTGTTCCAGTGCCTCACCACCCTCACAGCAAAGAACTTCTTCCTAAGATCTCATCTCAATCTCCCCTCTTCCAATTTAAAACCATTCCCCCTCGTCCTGTCACTAGACTTCCTGACCAAGAGTCCCTCCCCAGCTCTCCTGGAGCTCCCTTCAGACCCTGGAAGGCCATCCTGCCTTGCCCCTCTGCAGCCTTTCACTGCACCCAAGGCCTCCTGGTCACCCTCACTGCCTCCACTATGTATAAAAAACCCAAACCCAAACAAACAATGAAACGCAACTGTCTGTCTTTTTTACAAAAAAAAAACCCAACCAACCAAAATNTACATGATGCGCTCATTACAGCAACCTCATCGTCTCTCCTGCCAGTCCCCAGCCAGTAAACAGTCCACTCCGAGTCTGCCGACAGCAAGGGCAGATCTTGTGCAAGAGGCTGGTGGTGGAGCCTGCTGTTGGGCTGGCTGGTGGGACAGAAAGGGACACAGAAAGCTCCAAGGGAGAGCGCGGGTCAGGCTGTGCCCATCAGCAAGGGGTTTGTCTCTGAGGGCAGGTCGCTAATAGAGAAAACGTGGTTGAAAAGGCACCTCGGCATCTTTTTTTCCATCCACTTGCAAGAATATTTGAAAGTAATTTATTCTGTTTTAGTTTTGAAACTGTTGAGCTGTTTGGACTGTCATATTTTAGCATTTACTCTGTTTGTGGTGACATTTGCATGCAACAGAAATTAAATTTGAACACAGCCCAGCCAAATGTTCTCAGCAACAAGTTACCATGAGGGAACAAGTAAGTAACTTTATGCTGCTTGGNAAAAAAAAAACCCAACCAACCAAAATGCAAAAGACAGTATTTGCATTATTTCTGTAGAAAGAAGGAGAGCAAAAAGTCCCTCCAAAACTGCACATCTACCTGATACGCTGGTATTATGTTGAATTATGCCTCTCCCTAAAGTCCTACGACACAGGGATGGAGGAAGTTAAAGAGCAAGTTAAAATCAAGCTTTTTTCCTTTTTTTTTTCCTTAATCCAGGACACACAAGAAAGAAAAAATTCCAGATTGGATGGAAACGATGTGAAACAGTGTGCCTTGGAACTGTTCTTTGTCTTTGAAGAGAAATGTATTAGTGCTTGTGCTTTTGCAGGACCCTACTGTCCCTGTGCCTATTGTAACCTGTGAACCTTGTATGCAAATCAGTCAGTTATTGTTTTGATTTGCAGGGGAGGGATTAGGGTATTAAAAATGTAAATATATCTGGTTGGCCTGAGTTTTGTGGGTTTTTTAATGATTTGAAGTAAGATTCTGCTTTTGGCAGAACTACTTTTGGCAGAATCCTCAATACAATCTATTAAAAACCACCCTGTGGCTCATTCATTAGACACTTGTTTTGTTGACACATATCTCTGTGTTGTTCCAAAAAATCCCAATTTTTTTCCTCAGGTTGTAGAAATTGTGATGAAAAGAATGCTTTGTTTACCTTATCTCCTACGATTAGTAACATAGGAAGGTGAGGGAACTGTCTCAAACTTATGGTTATCGTGTCACATATCATTCACACAAATCTGAAAGCAACCATCACGTGCAGTGATGGGGGCACTTACTGAAAAGAAAAAACAAAAAAGGCCCTCCCTCTGATTCTGGCCTTTGAAAAGAGAGAACTCATTCTCAATGCAAATAGAAAATGCTATTTTGTTTCTTCCTTCTTCTTCTTTTTTTATTTATTTTTCCCCCTGCAGTAACCGTACAGAAATACCTCTTTTTTTCCTTTGTGCTTGGGTACCTCACAGGTCAAATATCCCTGATGGTCGTGGGGGTGAAGGAGTCTGTAAGAAACATCTGAAAATATGTTTCTATGATCTCTTGCAAGTGATGTTTACTTTCAAAAAGCATCTTGGTTCCTGGCCCTGGTGGAGCACGATCTAGCCTTGCCACGTAAGAAGTCACCATTTGACATACAGAAACCATATCCTCACAGGTACATAAAGCATATTTTTCTGTAAGTTAAACAAGAGCCATGTTCTGCTTTGAAAGGCCTGATTATAAAAATACAAATTCAGATTGATTCTAATGGAATGCTCTTCTAAAATCTCTGCTGCGCTTCACATGATTAAGGTAAGTGCTAAATTGGATTATAAAGCAGGGTCTAAGCAATTAAATATTTGTTGCCACCTTCAAGATACAGGTCAATGGAAAGGGCCATGAAGAAGGTAACCTGTCATTTAGGTGAAAATAATATTCTGTATGGATCAGCAGGTACCTGAGCAACCTCCACAATTATTTAGTGCCATCAATATCTAAAATCAGAAGCCTGATAGGACCTCAGAAAAAAACCCTACCGACCAGTAAATGGCTGCTTTGGGTAATGCTGAGCTCTCCTCTGCACGGCCTAAGTTACTTTGGGGGGCGTTCATACCTCTCCCTGATGGTGTGGTTGGTGTAAGATGCATTTATGGCTCAGTCTGTGACCTTTCACCAAAGCTGACCAATTCTTCTGCACCAGAACCGTTACTTCACTGCTGGACTAACAGAAGATGCTTAAGATGTGTATGTGTGACAGCTGAGAGGGCCCGGTTAAGCAATCGGGTGGCTAACTCTTCCTATGCTAATCTGTCCTTCTCCACCCACCTGTCTTCCTTCTAGCTTTGGCCCACCTGCAATTAACATTAAAAGCACTTAATGAACCTCTAAATTAGTTGTGTAAGCTCAAAGGATAACTTTTAGCGAAATTTCATTTTGTACATTATGTACGGAAATAGAAAATCTGCACTAAATAAAGAGGAATTCTCTCCACCTTGGACAGTCACAGAACAGTCCCCAGTGTCTGAAGGGAGGAGCTACGGGTGATTTTCTGTGCAGCAGATACCCCCATATGGTCATAAACCAAAACAAAAAAAGAAGGCAGAGACTGCAAATTCAACTTTCAGTACTAAAGTTAGAACTAGCAATATACTCATCCTAGCGTGCTGCTGCTCACAGTGCAAAATAAAGCTACTTGAGAACTGAGATCACTTGGCAGCAGAGCAATTTTCCTTTTTGTTGTGCTCACTGTGCCCAACTGCACAGCAACTAAGAGTGAGTCAGCACTTCTCAGACTTAGATAAAAACTGTCCATTAGTAGCAACATGGATGAAGAGAAGGAAAGAGTCCTGGGCTGCCATAAGCATAAGGCCAGTAATTAGAGCACTCAATCTACAACCTGCAGGAATGGATACAGTGAAAGTTGTTCTTTTTCTTCTTTCTCGAAATAAAAAATGCCAGTTCCTCACAAAGTTTGTGGGGAAAGTTTTGCTTTTTGAAAACAGCACTAAATTTGTTGAAAAGTGGCATTTTCAAATGACTTGATCTTAACTGCCCCAGAATGGCAAAAACGCCACCGTGTTAGCATAAGGGGTTGGTCCTCATTTGGCAAAGGAAGTACTTAGGAGGAGAAATAAGATTGAAATTACAGTGGAACAATGCAGAAGCCATAAATCTTCCTATTAACAAGTGGCAATCTTCCTCTTCCCATCTCGTCTTTTGTTTTATCTGCACTTTGACTATACTGTAATTTTGAAAGGGACTGGTTCCTGTTGCATAGTCATGTTGCAATCATTGTTTAGTGTTGCTCTTATATCTTCTCTAGGCGTATATACTTAATTCTGATCAGATTAAGAAACGTGTCGTAGACGAACATGCCCAGTCCCAATGGGAAGTGGCTGTAACAAACCAAAAGAGACAAAAATGGTGAAATCACTATTACAGAAGGTAAACCAGCTCTGAGAAGGTCTGTTGCTTCCGTGCCCCAGGGGCACATGCCACATAGAGGCACCTGTAGGAAACCAGTAATGACAGAGGGTAAGAGGAGATGGATGCAAAACGTACATCACGAGACGCCCTGGTATTCAGAGTCCAGTTGAAGAGTCACCTGTAAGAAATTCTCTTCCTGGCTATGCCACATCCTTCCTCTGGGGGCTCTTTAGCATGGCATATTTCATCCCAGATTTCAGTTTCATCTGCTAACTTTTCAGTTAGTCCCCTGGTGACTGGGACCTAGATTTTCTCTGGCTGACCAGCCTAACTGGCAGAAGTACCACGCAGCCAGTAGTTTAAAGAATCCCACCTTTTATAGAATTGGAACATTCTTCCCCTTTATAGCAACTGTCCCGTCCTGAATGACCTATATTTAACTCTGCACTCCTGTGTTGCCTCAGGTGGCACCCTCACCCCTCAGGCACGCAGAGCGATGAAAACACACAACATAAATAAATAAAAGATGCCTTGCATCACGCTGCTCTGCGGAGGGACACGCCTGCTGGCTGACATGAGTCAGAGGGGCAGAACTGACAACCGGGAGACTTCAAAGGGCAAGGGGTAGGAAAAGGAACACGCGGCCTTTCCGTTTCCCAGGTGTGCACAGCAAGGTTAATGCCAGGGGGCCGCTGTGGGGACAGGCCTGTTCCCCACAGCCCAGAGAGGCCGCAGCAGCGCCCGTCTCCGGTCCTGCCAGGCCTCTCACGGCCTCCCTGCAGGAGAACCTGCACCTTTAACCCTCACCACACACCCACCAGGACCCCAAGACGAGGGACACGGACGCGAGGGCGGGACAAACCGCCCAAATCCCCACAAACCGCCCCAAAACACCCCTCCCGCCGCCAGCAGGCCCCAACGGCCCCCACCGACGGTTTAGCCCCACC
>VXBW01005586.1:165425-221976 GCA_013400375.1 Thinocorus orbignyianus | reverse complement strand
CTCAGGGGAGCAGCGCTCCGGCCAGCGGGCGGTGGGGGAGCTGGCCCCCGCGATTACCGTCTCCCTCGTCCGTCGGGTAAACCAATTCTAACACCCCACAGACGGCATTGGGGGGGTGTGTGGGGCGGGAGGGGGGGTGCTGGTTTCTTTGTTTTCAAGGAAGAGGCCTCAGAGAAGGAGCCGAAGGTGTTAGGCCTCCATCAACAACAGGAGTTAACCCCGGAAGGGGGTGGTGGTATTTATTTATGTCTTCTGGAGAGTTTCCTCTTGGTGAATTTATCTCACTCTCTGCTCTGTAAAAGCAGCTATAAGTCCTGTGATTATAAGATTTAGGTGGCACGATGCCAGCGGTTCGGAAGATGTTACTGTAAACATCTGGGCATGGGTAACTTTCACGCGTGTTCGGCAGAGCCGTGAGCATGCCAGCCCTTTGAGTTACAGAGGGGAATGAGCCAGATTATTAATTTATCCTGCCATAAAGCTTGCTGTGTTTTGACAGTTGGTTCAATTAAAGCTTACAACAGAGTAACAACTACAGTACTATTAATGGCGTTGAGGAACGCGAGAAATAGAGAAGCTTCAGCCTGCCAGAGGATGGCCAGGAAGTGTGTGTGTGTGTGTGTGTGTTCATCGGTGTGTACGTTAAAAAGAAGATACTTAGTTGAGTCACAGGCTTTTAAGGTTTAGCGTTAACTTTTTGATGCTACATCTGATCCCAGCAGGCAGTAGTGTAGAACTAATGTGCCTTGCCCTTAGAGAGAAACTGGACATACCTGTTTATCTGATTCCTCTGGCAAGGAATGTATCAATATATTTGCTTCATCAGAACTCGAGCTGATGAAATTAGGGAATTCTTTATATTCTCAGCAGCTGGCTTAATTATAGCAATCAGGTTTATGCTGGTTTTTAATCACTAACAGTTGCGTTTCGTGGTAAAAGTCAAGATGAAAGAATAGGTTGCAGAATTATCAATTTTAGCTTTGACCTCCAAATTTCATTAATTTCTGTAAACAGACTTTTGCACGAATGCTGGTTTTGTTAGGATGTGCTGGATTACAGGAATAAAGAACAAGATTTACTACAATATGGCCAGCGCTTTACTAACAAGTAGTAGATAAACATGCACAAAAGTAAACCGTGACAAAACCAATGTGTATGTTTTATAACAAACTACACTGAAAATGTAGCAGTCTCTTAATTTGATAAACAGATTGATGTGTTCTAACTGTGAATATGTATATATGGGTCATCCAGCAAAGGCAGACTTAACCATGGGATGAACTTTTTTTACTTTCCTTGCAACTTCTGTAAATGAGCACATGCAATTAGTTTGGGGGCTGAAAAATGCTCCTGCAGAGTCCTACTCTTACATGAAGTTAAACATAGTCATGAGGCTTGTTTCTCCTGAAACGGTCTTTGTCTTTCTTTCCAGATGCTTAAAGGTTAAAAGTTAAAAAAAAAACAAAACAAAACAACAAAAAAACCCCAAACATTCTCCCTAAAATAATTTAGTAAGTAAATAGGCATTGAGGCCTACAGATCTCAAATGCTTGGTTACATCTGTTGATGGCAATTTTTCAGGTGTTTGTTGAAAAAAAGCAGATTTTCTTTTGTAAGACACTGTTGACAATCATGTTGTAAAGCATTTCTAGAAAAGAGGCATGAACTCGGAGGACAGATCTGGAGGGGTTCCTCTTTCAGAGCTGCAGAATGCAATAGCCGTAGTTGATGTAAAAATCTTGCTGCAAGTTTTGTGGAGCCCAAGTGGTTGTAGAGCTTTGGTCCTGCGGATAGTGCCAGTGGCTGCAGTGGGATTATTCATGTCAGTGAGGTTGCATTTGTGTGGGGGATAGCGTCTATATTTAGAAAGCCTACTGTTCCTACTTCAGCTCCTGATCTTCACTCTTTTATCTTGGATTTGGTGGTTCTGCTCTGCAGCTCTGAATTAAGAGGACTTCCAGAGGTGACTTTAGAGGCTGCATCAATTAGTGTTCTTATTGATCATCTTTCCTCAGCAGGTCGGCCTGCTTTAATCTGCTGCTTGCATGGAGGTATCTATTTACTATTATATTAAACTAGAAGTAGCCACATTGGAGAGGAAACAGTGTTACGGTAACTCCCTCCCTCCGTGTAAGTTCTGTCTCTGTAATATTTTTTTTCGTGATATTTTTGATATTTTTGTTTTTGTTCTATTTTACAGTAACTAAAGGAAAGGAGAAATAGTTATTTGCAAAATACTACTACTACGAAGTTTTCTTTCTTTACCTTACTAGAAATTAAGTAGAAATTGACCAAACCAGTTGAAACCCACCGGTGTTGTACCTGGAGATCTTAATGTTTTGCAGTTAGTTTTATTCTAGATTCCTTCTTTACTGTTTCTTGTAGTTGGTGGCAGACTCTCTGTCATCCCAGGTGTCTGTTAATGTTTGCTAGCTCCTGCTGTGTGCTCTTTCTTACCTCAAGGGCAATGACTTTGAGTACGGGGTGTACTGTTTTGCTGAAGTAGGTAGTAGAGTAATTAAAAATAGTTTAGGGAATTAGTTTTCTCTACAGTTAACCTTTTTGTTGGGTGTTCATATTAGGAAAAAATGCATTGCTTTTCCTAATTTCTCCCAATTCACAAACTAACTTACTAAAAAGAAGTTTCTTGTGTTATCTTGCTGAACTTGACTTAAACAGCGATAATCTTTGCTGTAGAAGCAGTCCAGATGAGAGTGTATTCTTTTTTGAGACTTCAGGCTTTGGCATTCTTTCGAATCTGGAAAGAGTAATAAAATATTTTTTTAATGAAAGTTTTGGATCTATTCAGTAGAGCAAACTAATGAGGTGAAGCTCGTGTGGTTGGTCACTGTATGTACTGCAGTAGATCACTTCCATTGTGCTGCTTTCAGTAACTGCTTATGGTGCTTTTAACGCCTTTGTAATATACAGCTTTTCTGTATTTGTGCATGGTCTGTTGAGGCAGCAGTCAGAGTCACATTAAAGCAAGAGATGGAATAGCTTAAGAGGGGTTTTGAGTGAGTGTAAGTTTTGTTGGGGTGTTTTTAAGTGCTCTTTAAACTTTCTTGTTGCAGATTCCTACACGCTGCAACAAATAGGAATGTGTTGTGGTTGGACACTAAAAATAACAAAATAATTCCTGAAATGTTGAGTCAATTTCAGTGATTGATGTAGTAGTTTTGATATAGCTTGTAAGTAATTTATTTCTTTGAATTATTTGTAGGAGTGCAGTAGGATTTTTGCTGTATACACAATATGTGCAGGTTTGATACTCGTACGAAACAGGAATTCATTGTACCTGTTTTGGGGGAGTATTGAGGGTTTTCTTCCTTTCTCTTGTTTAATGTACGCTCAGGGCTCCAATTCCTTAACTCTCGATGAGCCTATTACTGCTGGCTGAAGGAATACTTAAAAATGTCTCAAACAAGTTTGCAGGGCATCTAATTTTAAGATGGTATAATTGATCTGTGAAAAGTAGTGCTGAAGAATGCTAGATTTGTGCTTAAAGCTCCTGGAGAGATGTGACATCTGTAATGGAGATCTAGCAAGTATAAAGTGTGTTTCCTGCAAGCTTGTTTGAGCTGTTCTGCTGTGGCTGGTGGAAAGCAGTAGCCTTAGATGTATTT
Source organism: Thinocorus orbignyianus (assembly GCA_013400375.1). Classification (NCBI taxonomy): domain Eukaryota; kingdom Metazoa; phylum Chordata; class Aves; order Ciconiiformes; family Thinocoridae; genus Thinocorus; species Thinocorus orbignyianus. The sequence continues at coordinate 218,350 of VXBW01005586.1, read as the reverse complement.
TGATGATAAAGTTGTACAAAGTGAAGAAAAAAAAAAAAGTGCATTTCTTACAGAAATTAACAGTATGTAAGAATTTGGAAAGCATTTTGTGAATTCATTTTTAAAATTTATACAAGTAATGTTCAGATGTGTTGAATGAACTTTTTTGCAAGAGCTCACCCTTTTCTCAATGCGATGTGTCAGTTGTCACCATGGAATTGGTTTCTGAAAACCAGCATGATGCGATGTGGGTTATTGGGTTTGATCGTTATATTTGGGATGGGGGTGTTGAGTGCTTTTAATCATTTTCATTTCCTGCAGAGCTGCCTGTCCTTTCTAGAGCAAGACTACAAAATAGTTCTTTGCCAGTTCTCAGAAGTATCCTGGTGGATCACTGTTCCATGGTTATATTATGAATTCTGGAAAGCATTTAGAGAGATTCTACACATGCAGTTGCGACAGAATGAGTCTTTCAAATATATATACATATAGATAGAAGGGCTTCTCTGATTCATTTTATTTGAAATGCTTGTGCCCAAGAAAATTCTCATTTCTTTTGGCCATGTGCAGAAATGCAGCCAGCCATTCACTTTTCCAACCCTATTTATCAGTTGATGTTACTGCTTCCTTAAAGAAAGTTATGTCAACTTAGAAGTAGATGGTTTCAGCTTTTCCATGAGAAAGTATTAAGGCTTATACTTTCATTGCCACTGCTCCTTTTTTCTTTAGATCTAACAGCCACTTCTCCTAGGCTTTATGTAGGCAGAAGGCTTTTTTCTGTTTTTTGTTTTTATCATCGTGGGGAATGCTGACTGCTGCTGCTGTTTGGTTTGGATCTTGGGCAGTTGACGATACAAGTTGAGATGAGGTTTGTTAAATTTATGCTTCAACCTGTAACGTGTAGATCTCTCAATTCAAGAAGTTGATGTAGATTTTGTGTCTTTCTTGGCCACCTTACAGCATATAGATCATGGAAAACATGTGGAACTGCAGTTAGATTTTCAAGTGTTCAGGTTATGTGAAAGCACTATGTGTATTTCTGCTTTAGCTTGTAACTCTGAGAGCACGTGTGCTGTGTTGGGGAGCGGATGGAGAGGCATGGGGGGTGGAGTGAGGACAACTGGAGGATGGCTTACTGCTGACTTCTTCAGTTCTGGTTAGAATAATGTGACCCCCCCAGAGTGCTGCAAGACCACCTAGTTGGCTTAATGAGATACATGGTTGACTTTGTGAATTTTGATTGCTTTCTCAAATTTTTAAGAGCATCTTAGCTATTAACACGTATTGTGTCTATAGTAGTAATAAATTAACGTTTACAACTTAAATTTAAGTAGGTTTAAAACCTAGAAGTAAAACAGACTGAAAACCCAAAACACTGTTTATCTTATTCAAAGGGAAAGGGTCCTGTTTTGGTGTCAATTATAGAAAAATACAGAAATAATTGTTATTTACCGGCCTTACAGTTTTCACAGATTGTCTTTTTTTTTTTTAAATGAAGTGTGATGAGGAGACTGAGTGTCCTGATATTACATTTAGAATTTTTAGGAGGTGATAACACTAATTCCAGGGTAGACTTTGAGTAGTTGTGGGTGGGTTTTTGTTTGTTTCTGTCAGTGGGGTTTTTTAACACACTGCACATACTGTCTTTAGTTGTGGTCTAGCCTAACCTCATTGGAGTTCTTGAGTACTGTAGGTGTTCAAAGTTCAGTTACAAATTTTCTTGGTTTTCCTTGTTAGTTGGGTCTTAAGTCTGAGCAGTTGTCATTCCAGTTGGTCTGAGTTCTGAGTAAGTGCCTCAGCGTGACATCGGGAAGAGTGCTGCTGTTTATGCATCTTCCCTGGATTTAAAACTTGCTTAACTTTCCTGCAAGAGTATTAATTAATACCACTAGCATTCTGGTGATGTTGTAAAGTGACTAATTCAATCAGAGTTTTTTCAAATGGCTTGGTACGTTTCCCCATTCATTCTTGTGTTGTGTAGTAGTGCATTAATTAAAAGGAATTACTGTTTTTCCCTGATAATGGTGGGTAAATAGACTTTATGAGAGTTGCTAGAAAACTGATTGAGAGTTTTTGTTATTCTGTTGAAGAGTTACAATAATAGTAACTAACATAAGAATAGAAGTTGCGTTTTTTTCCTAGAGAAATTGCTACAATTTTTCAAAATGTTTCTTTTTATTAAACTCTTCTGGGAAGGTGTACATGGCATCAGTGGAAATGTTTCCTAGAATTTCAAATATGTATTCTGAAGTCTTTGGCTTTGCTCTGTAGGACAGGTAATCTTAGTGCAGGTGCTGGGAAATTTTCATCACCATGACTGATCTGCAGTGTCTGCTCTCTCTGTATGGGATGAAAACATTTTGTGATGGACTGGGACAGGTTTTCTGAAGATAGTTTGATTGAGTCTGTTCATAAAATGCACAGTGATTCTGTTTCCAAAGTCCAAAAGAGTCCAAAATAGGTTCTTGACCTTGTATGTATGATGGGTGGACATTGTCTTTGGTATTTAGTAGCTAGACATGTGGAAAAACAATTCTTGAGAAGTAGTGACCTTGCGTTTCTCATTCTGAGCCAGTCTTTGTGGAAACAAGGAGTAGGAAATACAGTAGCAGAAAACTGTAGTGTGGCCCATCATACTTTTTATCGTATGGTTATTTTTCTGAAGTTCAGTTAAAGCCAGTAGGAATTTGGATCAGTAATGGTCCTTTTGTGAAGGTGCGAGTACTGGTGTATCAGCAGAAGTAAATACTTTTAGATGGTTTAACAAAAGAACTTCCACATCAACATTTTTAACATATGTGTTTTAGGGAAGGGGAAAAGTGCATTTAATAGCTTGGTGCAGCAGGGAGGACAAAGCTGTAATAAACACTTACATCATTTGGATGGTGCTTGCTGTGGAGCTGCCTAGGTTCTTTAATTAGGTGTGCATAAAATTAGCGTTAGAGGGCTGCAACTGTCTGGTTGTAGTTTAAATAAGGTATTATAGTATGCGAAATGTGGGCAGATAACCATAAACAAAGCAAGTTATGGATGAGGTGCATTTGGGGAAATGGTGATTTTTGGGTTAGTGCTAACGGGAATAAACATAAACGAAGACTAATAATTTAAATTATACATGTGAATGATATAAAGTTAGACTAGCTTGTATCATCAAAAATTCCTAACATTCCTTTCTTACACTGTATGTGGTCTGAGTACAGGCTGTGTGTGTCTATTTCTTACATACTTTTTAAAATGTGATTAATCTTTATTAAAAAATACTTTCTTTTCACTTTCACCCTACTTTTGTTTTTAAAGTGTTGGTGGCTTTTGAATGGACCTGTTTTTTTATATTATATAGATGGATGTAGCTTCCATGCCTTGCTCTGGATTTGTTTTTCTTCTGCACCAGTTTCAGTGTTGGTCCTGTTCTTGTGGCGCTGCTGGTTTGTGCATTCAGTCATGGTGTGTGCACTGTACGGTGCAGAGATCCCCCAGAGAAAGGTTACTGTCAGCACGCAGGAGTATTGATTATCTGTGAATGTATAGCTGATTTATTAAGTGTCTGTTCCTTCCCCTCCCTGAAGCAAGCTGAGGAAAAAAAAAAAATTCCTCTTTTGGCCTCTGTCTACCATAAAACTTATGTATTTACTGTGAAAGTTCTCAAATTGTTATGCTGATAGCATCATGGAGGAGTAGTTGTGATCAAGGCCAAAAATCCTCTAAAGGCACTTCTGCCTCCCTCATTCCTCATCCCCCTCAAATCTTCCATTGTTTTCCTTGTTTTGAAATGGCTCCAGGAAATGAGTCTATAATCTGCATACATTGCTGTGTATTTCACAGAATTCCTCTTCAAATAGTGTTGATTTTTGAACGATTGTAAAATATTGAACTACTTGGTAGGTTAATTGAAAATACCCAGAAATAATTCTTGTGGGATTTGCATTGAAGTTGAGTGGGCAAGGAATGGGCCATTTGTGGTTCAGGAAAGCTGTCTGGATCCAGGTCATTGAGTCTGGGAAGTTAATGAACTCATGGATTTTTTCACGTGGAGAGATGATACCCCTGAGGAGAGTCAGTGACTTCCACAGAAAGTATGGATGTGCTGAACAGCGTTGCTTTTTCCCCTGGCAGTTCTGAACTGGGAGTTAGGCACACAGCTCCTCTGTTATGCTTTAAAGTCATTATAATGGCAGTATTATACAAGCTATTAACATAAAAAATTTGCCAAGCCCTGCATGATTTTACCTCTTATTAAATTAGTGCTGTTTATTTCCACTTTGTAGCGTTGGAATGGTTTTAAACCTAATTGATTCACTGGGTGATCCTAATTCTAAGTTTTAAACCCTATTGACTTAGGTTAAAAAAAAAAAAAAAAAGAGGCAATTTTTCTGTTCATTTAGAGTTTGGAGTGATGGGAGTAGCAGACTGGAGTGTAACGGGTGTTTCTGTGGACAGTGACCTGACATCTGGAATGGCAGTTTCAACCGACTGTGCGTTACCTGGAAAATTGCAGTCTCCCACCTGGGTTTTAAAAGCAGATGGAGAGAGAGATCTAAATCCCACTGAAATTTGAGAGTTCCAGCAAGTTTTTTCTCTTGTTAGGTGATAGGTAGGTAAACAACTTCCCTTTCTGCTCTTAATTCTTCAGTAAATTGGAAATAATTCCAGTGGCAGAGGAGTGAGCCACCTTTCTTCTCCTGCAGTGTGAACACTGTGAGTGGCCAGGTATCCCAAGTAAGCTGCTCGGGGGGAATCTGCAGCTGAACTTCCTCTGTGGTAGTTTGCTCATAGTCACACCGTCCCCAGAGTTTGGAAAGCATGTTCTTGGCCTGTGATTTTATTGGGGAGAGGAATGCTAAATGCCAGATCTTAAAAACTTCATTCAGGTCCCTTCTTTGTAAATGGAGAATGGTGTAAAATTTTTTGCCACTGTTTCCACTGTCTGTCATGTCACCTTCGACCAGAGCCAGTTTGACAGCCACGGACACAGCTGAGCTCTTGAAGTGCAGAACTGGCTGTGTCTTCCTGCTCCTACTAGACCTTCAGGATCCTGCTGACAGATGAGAGAGATGATTCACTCCCAGAAATTAAGCTCCTCTTCATTCCAATTCTGCTGTTCTAATTAGGTTCAAATATTTTCTTTTAACATCAATTTTCTTTAGGATAGAAACCTTAAATGTATTGCATTTCTTCCAAGAACTTATTCCTGCTGTTACACAAGCCTTACAGAATTGTTTTCCATAACTTCAATTTGAAGAAGCTTGTTTTAGGACTTCTGCTTCTGAAGTGGGTCAAGAGGACTAAAACTCTCATTAGTCTTCAAAATGTTGGTAGTCAATTTTATCCTTTTGGGCAGGAGAGAGGAAGTGGGCAGGTTTTTTGGTGTCAAAGCTTTTTATTTATTTCTATTTAATTCAGAATGGATGTATTTGGGGTTTTTTGTTGGGTGTGTTTTGGTTTTTTGGTTTTGTTGTGTTTTTTTTTTTTTGAGCTGAACAATCCTAACCTGATATGCTGCTGCTTTTTCTCATGGATATTATTTGCACTGTAAGTGATCAATATGGAATAAGCCAAAAACTTATTTAATGACTGAAAATGCTCCTCTTGACTTGCAAAGACTGGAGTTTTTGAAGTGTAAACTTAGATCTAGACTTCAGCTCTAACAGTTTCCAAATGAACAAGAGAAGTTTCAGAAGTATAGATGGTTCTTTCTTACTGTTGTTAGGTTGAAGTGTTCTTAGGAAATACGTAGTTTCGTTATAGGTGTTTTATAGCCCTCTTCCATTTTCAGGCACTATAGTAATGAGTGCCATGGAAATATCCCAGGATGTTTTTAAAAGAACCTTGGTTAATAATACAGGCAGTGGTGGTGTTTTGGCTGTGTAAGCACTTCCATTCTATAGCAGTGGCAGCTGTCTTTTGAACTAGAACTTCCTATATTTAGCCTCTTACCAATCCAGTTCTTCTAGAAGCTTGAATAAAACCAGTGAAGTGTTATCTTTTAAATAATAATTTTTGTAAAGTTTTATAACCTGATGGCAGGTGGGCAGAAGCTTGCACCATGGCAAGGGAAGGTTTACCTATTTACAGACAGTGCCTTCTGGTATTTGAAAAGGCATTTGTATTTGTCTGCAGATGGATTTCTGTATTTTTAATCCTGTTCTACTGTCTTCTTTGGGTAAAGCCTGTTGTTCTAGGATAAAGTCCCTAGTGTAATTCATAACCTCTTTGAAGGTTTATGTTGGAAATAAGTTAATTTTGGTCTGTTTCCTGTGGTTTTTTCCCCAGTATCTAACCCTGCTGGAGGACACCATCCTTCAGCCCTTTGATTAAAAGATATGTGTATTTCAAGGGGTTTGGGTCTTGTGGAAAATAAACAGTAAGACAGATCAGTGTAAAAAAAAAGACAGAGCTAAACCTTGCATAGTTCATCTTAAATACAGTATTTACTGACTTTGACTACCCTGTGGTGTTACTTAAATTACTGGTGAAGATTTTATACAGAACCCTAAAGAGTGGTCTGTGTGAGTCATATGCACCAACAAATGAATGAAAAATGAGGCTGATGAGCTATTATTCATTTTTCATTGATGCTCTCAGACAAATCATATTCTGCTTTTATCTGTATTCATGGGTGACCCTTTGAAGGTGCGTTTTGTAAGTTGTGCATCAGAAATTGCAAACTGAACCCATAAGTTGCTTTTGAGAAAGTATGACATAGTGTGTGGACTACCCCTAACAGACCCCCAGGGGGGAAAAAGAGAAGTCTAGTTGCAGAGACTTCAGTGTGCTGTGCAGGAATCTGCATCTTTAACAGAAAAATGGAAAGAACTGGCAAATCAGAGAATCTCAGTAGCATTGGAGAGTAGTGAACACACATAACATTGTTTTGAATGAAATAAGTGCTGTTACATACTAGTTTTCTGCTATTTATTGCTGACTATATATGATGTATTTTACAGTTGGGTTGTGCTACGAAACTGTTTTATGAAAGACTGACCTTAGTATTTGTGTGCACGATGCATTCTTACAAACACTTAGTATGAGTTAGTGTTGGGAGGCGTGTGAAGGTGTCAGCACTGAGTAATTTTGTGTTTCAGTTTATATTTAGCTGTCTGCTTCATCAGATTGTCTCTATTAGTTTTGCTTTTTTAAAAAAAGAAACAAAACATTTTACATTATCTCCTGCCTTGTGTTTATCCAGTAACTGATGGCTGCTCAGATTTACATAGTTCAGAGTAACTGTTCAGATGAAACAGGTGTTTGGGAGGAGTTGGTTTTCTCATTTTTTGCCCTTTCCTTGAGAATATTATGTTCCACAGATTTGTAAGACTGAAGTTGAGGAAGGGCATTTGGGGAAAAATGAAAAAAATTATTGAAATTTAAATCTAGAATAATTGAGGCATGTCAGCAGCTGAGGATTAGTCTCATTCTTCTGAATTGGTTCCTAAAATACGAGAGAGAAATAAGTATCTTTAAATTCATTCCATCTCCTAAACATGTCAAAACTGTTGCTGCGAGATGACATTTTCTATTGAAGGCTTGTTCTAAACTTTTCATATAGAGTGTTAAATTGCTGTTGCGTGGTGAAGCTTCTGTCAGGTCTACCTATAATGCAGACAAATGCTACCTTTGGAGAGGAGGAGCAGATCTTTTTTTTTTTTTTTTCCTGGGCTTTAGGTTTACTAGAAAGGGACTTTCTTGGAGCATGTTACAGTTTGCTGTGAAGGTTATCAAAACCAGCCAACCAAAGCCCTTCCTCTTCAAGCCCTCCTCACAAAGCAGCACCTATTTTGTGATGAGACCAGCAGTCCTCTGAGACAATGCCTTGGAGATAGGCCAAGCGTGTCAGTCACCACACGGGAGGTACAAGTCCATCCTTTAAGGGACACTAGCTCTTTAATCTGCTCTCCTCCTTGGTTCCATGCTGGCAGAATACATTTAAGCGCAGTGGAGGAGGAAGGGGGTTTGCCTAAAATCCTGTAGCTTTTGGGTGTTTTAATTGACAAAGAGGATTCCTTTTTTTGCCTTAACTGTGTGTTCTGCTTGCTTCTGCTGGGTAGAGCCTGACAGAGCTGCAAAGGAGAGGTTGGATATTGTGATTCCTGCATTTCTACTGCTGACTAGAGTTCATTTTTTCTCTTGACTTTTATGGGATTATTCTCAGCACTGGCTAACCAGGTCAGCTTTTGAACCTGGAATGGGGAATGGTGCCGTCCATGGATATTCCTTGCGGGAGGAGAAGTTTAGTGTAGAGATTGCCCCCTCAAACGAGGGTAAGGCTTGAATGCCAAGGGATGGATGGAGAACAGAACACAGATTTTAGAAATTATGTCAATATTTAATCTTGTAAATGATAACTACTAGGCATAGATTGCCCACTGCCACACACACCCTCTGAGGGAGTATAATAGTGTAGTAGGCATTTCCTGACACTCCTGGGAGATGTGGATAACACTGGATCATAATCTCCGGTTGTTGTTATAGGTCATCTAGGAGCAGAGGCCTGGTGGTTAGGACCAGTTTAGGTAGCATGTTGTTAATGACTTCCCTGTGACTCTTTCAGCACGTGGACAAAGTGGAGTAGTAGCCCAGGTGGAGAAGAGCAGTAGCTCAGGGTACCCCTTAATTTCTTCACGTTCCTTGTCTGAGCTTCTGGTCATACTTACTGGTGTGTGACAGTAAGCCTAATCAGATAATACTATTGAGGAACTTTGTGTCTGGGGTTTTGGTTTTGTTTTGTTTTTCAGAGATGAGTTGTTTTTACTTGTGAGCGTGTCTGTTAATGGAGTTGTTTACTTCACAGACTCGTGTTTCTCAGGCAATGAGGTGTAGCCTCATATTCTTCCAGATATGCTCATTGCTACCCAGTGATGAAAACCAAAATTCAGAGAAGTGTGAATATTGAGCTCTCCGTTTGTCTCTAACAGCAGAACATTTTATCTGCTCTGTAGCTGAAGAATGTGTAGTTGCATATCTTAATATGCCACGTTTCAGAGAGATTCTTGGAGCAAACACTGGACAATATATCTCTGTCATTGTAAGTTCTTGTGTTTTAAATTAACAGTATTGGAAGGGTTTATAAAAACTCAAGTAGTGATTAGTTTCTAAGGTAGGAAATGTGCTGTTCTTGCCCTTTTCTGGATAACCTCAGCCAAGCTTTATCCAGAATGAAGGATTCAGGCTAAGAATGCTGGGTTGTTGTGCAATAGACTAATACCATCTTGAGGAATGCCCTGTCTTGAAATGAAAATGAAGACTCCAGTGCCTCTTGGGCTGTGGGTCAGGACCCCTGTGGTGGCAGTTTCAGATGTCAGCAGTTGGTCCCACCACATTTTGTCTGCTGAGGGATAGGAAATGGGTGAGTGAGAACAGGCTGCAATTGTTAGGTGCAAATGTTTACACCCAGAGCTGCTAACTGACTTTAATTGTCTGTATCCACTCGCTTCCTTCAGAGGTGGAGAGCATAAATGTGCATTCTGTAGTTTCTCTCACTTCTCGCTCCCAGGCACTGAGGTACTAGATGTCATGGGAGGATGCGGTGGAAAGGAATGAGGCAGGTGATGGCTGCATTTTTTTTTTTTTTTGAAAATTTTGAGGAACATTGCTCTGCAGTAATTATTCCTAAATTGATCTCTCACTGGTAGTGCACAGAATCACCACAAACACTGCAGAAAAGTTGAGTAGTAATGTTTAGAATTTTTTTAAAGTAAAATTATCCTGCAGCTGTGTTTGCAGACTGTTAAAACTTCTGAGAATTAACAACGGCCTGTTTGGTCTGAGAGCTTTGTGAGAACTTCATAGAACTTGTTTAGAAACTTCTACAAGAAGGATGAGAAGCTGTGTGTAGTCACCAGTCTTGTGAGGACTAGTTCATGTGCCTCGGGTTTCTTCTGGGTGGTAAACCTCTGTGCATACTGCTGCTGAGACTCTGCAGGACATCTCTTACCTCTTCTTCACGTCTTTCTTAACCATTCTCTTATTTAAGGAGACTGGAGTAGCTACTTCCAGTAAAAGTGAGATGGTGTAAATCATCGAGAATTCAGTAGGTTCTTAATGGTTTACTCCTTTAACTGCCTTTCCTTACTATTCACAGCACTTAAGACATGATTGTATAAGAGGAGCAAGTTCTGTAGTAGTGTTAAAGACAAAATAATCAACTGTCAAGAATAGAGGATGAAGTTGAGTTCAAAGGGAGTAGTGTTATAAAAGCCAGATTTAATAGAAGGGAAATTACACCATAAGGCATTTATTTTGATGCAGAATAATCTGGATTTCTGGTGGTAGGGCTGTTTGTTCTGTGTAAGTCTGGGAGTTCTAGTGTTGTTCTTTGACTGTATTTGGTGTAAGCTAGGGAACAAATACCTGGGTACGGTGGTGACCACAGGCATTTTGGTGCTCACCTTTGTTATCCTGCAATGTATTTCAGTTGGAAGACTGGTACTGGCAGTTTTAACAGGTCGCACCTACTCAGGAGCCCTGGTTTTGTGGCTCCCTCAGTGTACAGCTGGAAGGTGCGTCACCAAATCGCAGGATGGTTGAGGTTGGAAGGTGCCTCTGGAGGTCATGGTCCAACCCCCCTGCTTAAGCCGAGTCACACAGAGCCAGTTGCTCAGGGCCATATCCACATGGCTTTTGAATATCTCCAAGGATGAAAACTCTGCAACCCCTGCTGTATACATGCCAGTGCTTGGTGGAGGGAATCTCCTGTGCTTCAGTTTGCCCATTGCCACTGGTTCTGTCACTGGGCACCACTGAAAGGAGCCTGGCTCTTTCTTCTGTAAACCTTCCCTATAGGTATTTATATACATTGGTTTGATCTCTTTGAGGCTTCTCTAAGTTAAGCAGACCTAACTCTCAGCCGTTTCTCGTATGAGAGGTGCTCCTGTCAGTTGTCTTAGTGGCTCTTCGCTGGACTGTCTCCAGTACGTCCATGCCTCTCTTATACTGGGGAATACAGAGCTGGACTCAGGACTCCATGTGTGTCTTCCTCGGACTGGGTAGAGCCCTCAGCCTGCTGGCAGCACTCCTGCAGAAGCAGCCTGGGGATACCATCAACCTTCTTTGCCTCAAAGGCCCCTTGGCTTGGCGGTGGATTTGCTGTCCACCAGGAGCCCTGGGTTCTTCCTCTCAAACCGCTTTCCAGCCGGTTGACCCCAGCATGTGTTAATGTGTGGGATTGTTCCTCTCCAGGGGCAGGATGCTGCATTGCCCTTTGAACTGCATGACTAGAAGGGAGATGATAATATTTTGTATGAAGTTACACTGAGAAGTATATTCAGGACCCTTACTGGCTTTACCTACTGGTGGTGTGCTTTTCAAGTGATAATAGCAATAGATTGCTGGAAGTGATTGTTTATTCAGTCCTGGAGGTTTTAATAGGATAGACAAACACTGTTAAAGAAAGAGCTTACGTGTGTCTGACCTGCAGTGGAGTGAAGGTCCTTTTGAGTCCTTTGCAGATGTTTTTTTTGTGTGTGTGTGTGAAATAATTGCACTTTTATGTGCACTGATATTTTAGTCTAATTTCCTCAAGATGTACTTCTACGCTTTGAGTTCAGACGTTTGTGTTCAAGTTACATCTTTGAATCATTAGCATTTGGGCAGTGGTTTGTGGAAGTTTTCCAACTAGAGGCTTCTTATAAACAGCTATCTCTCCTGCCAATAACAGGCTTGATCTCTCTCCCATTCCCCAAGAAAGGTAATGTTCAGATAAACTGGATTACATTAACGCATTTCCTCTCCTTGGACACTGGCTTCTTACTAGCTTGGTGAATCAGGCTGTAAACACTCTGAAAGTGCTGGGATTTTGCTTCTGGAAGCTTTACTGAACCAGGGTGGGTGGGTGGTTTTTTTCCAAGCACCAGCAGAAGCAGTGATCTAGTTTCTGCTTAAATGTGCAAGGCAACTGTATTACAACCGTGGCCTTCACTTTTGAAATACAACGATTAGGAGAAATCTCAGAATGAGCATGGCAAAACATTTGGGCTCTGATCCTGTATTCATATTAGTGGAATTGTATCACTTACAGACTTTGTTGGTAGGGATCAGTAGAGTTGCATCCATCTTTGCTGTTGGGTCAGACTGGGGGATTAGGAGCGTGGTTCTCTAATAGTGTTTTTAGAGGTGCTGTTGTACAGAACTCTGAAGGATGCCAAAATGTTCTAGTAGCATCACATACTTATTTACTGCTTAGTTGTTTGCTTTTTTAAAAAAAAAAAAAAGTGTATGCAACCCTGTATTACAGAAGGGGGATGAAAAGAGATGAACCTGTGAGTTAATCCAGCTGTAGATCTAGTCATTAAATTCTTAACTAACTTTGTGGCTAATGATACAAGGAGACTTCTTCCGTTCAAAAGCTGAACAGCTTAGCAGCAGCAGAGAAGAAATAATAAATTCTTGCTAAAACTTTACTGCAGTGACTGACTGTCTGATATCATGGAGTAGTTTAAAGGATTGGGAGTCTTTGCTTTATTACAAACAGTGCTGCAAACAGGCTAGCTGTGCTGGATCTCTTTCAGAAGACGGTGCTCTTCTAACTTGATATTCGAGAACTTTACTATCTCTGAGGTTTTATGTGAACAGGTTTGCTAATCTAAAGTCAGTAGCAGAATAGGATGTTGCACTGAGGAGTCCTTCATGCTTAATCTTAAAAGGTAATAAGATACATTTATAATATTTCTGTATATTTGTCCCATGGAGATGCGTAGTCCTTAAAATCACCTTTTCTGGATTTTCAAGTGCTAGAAATCTGTGTTCATTCCTATTCAATGAATTTGGAACAAATAACGTTGCAGTCATTTCTTGATCTTTTATAGCACTTGGATTAAAAGTAGAAGAATTAAACTGTTCACTTAACTTTTTCTTGAACAGATCCAAATTATCAGATGTACTGCTTGTCTGTAACATCCAGAGATGTTCCCTGGTGACCACCCCAGAACCAGCAGTGCTGTAATACCTGCTCAGGGTAGTGGCTGGTGATTTACCTGTTTCTTAGAGATTGCACTTGTCAAAAATACAATGAGCAAATAAATTGCAGTTGAGATAAAAAGTTTGGCATGTTGGCTGTGTGATTTTTGATTAGCCAGGGGAGAAAATGGCATTGGGAATTGTTGGTTTGTGTCTATGCTTTGTTTGAAAACAAAACCTCTTTTTTTTTTTCTTCTTTTTTTTTTTCTTCTCCCCCCCCCCCCAAAAAAAAAAACACAAAAAAACCCCACCAAACTGCAAAGCTTTTCCTTGGATTGCTGTCTGCATTTCTAAATGGTTGCCTTCATTATCAGTACTTGTAAAACTGCTTGTTCAGGAAGGCTTTAGAATATAATTTCCCTGAAGAGACACCAATGTAGCAAATGCAAATTAAAAATAAAATAACTGACCTTTCAGTGTGACAGCAAAGTAAGCAAAAAGCAGGGGGACATGGTGTGCCACCATTGCTCTGATACTTTGAGGTTTTGGGAGATGGAGAGCTAAGAATTTTTGGATGAGTGTGTTTCTTTGGTTTTTAGATAGACGATGACATAACTCTTAAATTTTGGGTGCATCTGGATTAGTAGACTAGTGGATCTGGTACCAGGAGAGTAGAAAAAGTAGCTGTAGGACTATTTTTGTCCTTAAAATGTATTGCATTTAACCAAAGCTCTCAAAGACAGGGAGGATGGGGGAGTGTGGCTTGTTTTGGTTTTGTTCAGCGGCCTGTTTCCTCTCAAGGCAGTGAATGGCTTGTTCTTATGAGCTACACTTCTGTTTATAATGCCTAGAAGACTTGATATTTTGAAATTGTAGGTAAAACATGTACTTTTAATGAGAAATGTTTGATTACAAATGAAGGCAAGTCTGATCTTCCGTTCCTTTCCTCTATATACTTAGTGGTTGTTTGGAGGAAGGTGACGGGGAGAAGAGAGGTGGACCAGGGCTGGTAATGATTTTCCTCTTTGCTATCATACCATTATTCTTTACTCTTTGCCACTTTCAGCTCTTATTTTCAATGCTGCTTTGATAGAAAATATCCCTGAGTCTACAAATACTTTCTCCACAGTAATTGTGGGAACGGTGCTATCTTTCCTCTCTTCACCCTTCTCCTTTTGATGTAAAATGCTAATCAGTTCCTTTTTGTAGAAACTAACACAAACATAACTTTAAGCATGGCATTTGAAATCTGGTACAGTTGAAAAGTGATGTGAAACTTGGCTAAATGGTGAACTTTAAACATCTGATACTTTATTGCTGTACTTACTGGCCATCCTAGACAATGCTTTGTCTACAAAGCGTCAAATTTTGAGGCACTTTTGCATTGCTAAAGAGCAATTGCAAACTGATCCATGCTAAGCACTAGGTAGTAAAGGACAAAAGTTGGTTTGCTGTTACATTGAGACTCTTTCTTGTATGAATTTCTCTCTTTTTCTGAATTTTTCTTTATTGCTTTATTTTTTATTTGGTGTATTTCTGGAATCTGTAGTGTCTGAGGAACAAATCAAGCAGATGCATGTTCTGCCAAATGCTTGAGGCGTATCTGTAGCAGGTTATTTAACCATATTTGTATAATGGCAATATGTTCAATACATAGGTTAATTTTGGACATTTGTCAGACTTTTCCAAAACACCTGTATTTAAATTGTAGGCATAGTATTGTTGGCATGTAATTCTTTGGCCATTGGTACATTGCAGTAAGCTGAGAGTACCTCGTTGGCTCAAGCAGATGACTAAGTTTAAGTGTGTCAGACATGATTATCTTCTGTTGTACCAGTTGATTTGCTGTCTGGTGGAGCAGATCAGTGTCGCAGTACGATTTCTGAGGTGCCAAATAGCGTGTTACTGTGGGAGAGAAGTTAACTGACTGTCGTGGTTAACACTGTGAAGGAGAAGAATCATAGAATAGTTTGGGTTGGAAGAGGCCTTTAAAGGTCATCTAGTCCAACTCCCTGCAATGAGCAGGTACATCTTCATGCTCGGAGCCCTGTCCAACCTGACCGTGAATGTTTCCAGGGATGGGACATCCGCCGCCTCTCTTGGCAATCTGTGCCAGCGTTTCACTACCCTCCTTATAGCTAGTCTAAATCTTCCCTCTCTTAGTTTAAAGCCCTTATCCCTTATCCTATTGCAACAGGTCCTGTTAAAAGGTTTGTCCCGATCTTTCCTGCAGGCTCATTCTAAGTACTGAAATGCCGCTATAAAAGGTGTCCCCAGAGCCTTCTCTTCTGCAGGCTGGAATAACCACAACTCTATCAGCATGTCCTCGTAGGAAAAGAGTAGGGGATCATGTCTATGGTTACCTGCCTTCCCACCTGCACAAACTCTGCAGTTGGTTTCTGTGGATTTGCAGCTCTGAAGGAAAAAAACGTTAATCTTTTATAAATTATAGTTTTTATAACTATTTCTTGAAATCCATAATAGCTTCTTGAATCATGTTTTTCTTTTGGTAAAATTTGAGAAACCTTGTGATAATGGAATTGACAAAATGTGGTAATTACTGCTTCTGGAGTTACAACTAAAGATAACTCTTCAGTGATCTTTCTTGGTTGTAAACAGTATTGTGTTGTTTTGTTTTTCTAGATGACTATGGATGAGAAGTATGTGAACAGCATTTGGGATCTTCTTAAAAATGCAATCCAAGAGATCCAGCGTAAGAACAACAGTGGTCTCAGTTTTGAGGAGCTGTATAGGAATGCATATACAATGGTGTTGCATAAACATGGAGAAAAACTCTACACTGGACTAAGAGAAGTGGTCACTGAGCATCTAATAAACAAGGTATGTCATTTCATGAATTAAAATTGAAGTGTCTTGGGTAAAAGAATTCTGGCTGTTTACTTAAATGACACCAAAACAATTTAATATTTACTGAGTTTTCTTGTGTTGAAATTGCTACCTTCAAAAATGGTAACTTAGAACTAGCATCAAGCTTAAATGATTTCATATTCCAGATACTGTTTGTTGTAAGTTCCTAATGGAGGGCAGACCATAAGGAGGATTTGGAAGTGTGTAACAGGAAGCACCTTTAGCTGAAGCATAACTCTTGAGAGCTGGGAGGTTTTTTTAAAGAGAGGTTTGTGGTCTTAGGGTTGCATTTTGTGACTTTCTCAGAACAAATTCTGGTTTATTTTCCACACATTTTTTTCATCTGTGGAACGAAATAAATAGCAGTGTAAGAACCTGTTTGTTCATCTGGCCTGATGAACCAGTTCACAAGTTAAGGAGAGGTGTGCTGGGATTATGCTGTTTAAAGAGGCAGTAGGCAATGTATAAAAACATCAACTCAACAGCAACAAAAGCCCTGAGTAGTCTGCATTCTATCATTTTACCCTTTTCAAACCCGTGTAATTCAGTCAGAATGACATACAGAAGTTCTTTTTTCTGACGATGTATCATCTGAAAAAAGGGCTTTTCACCTCCTGTGTTGAACCATGGAACCACCTCCTCAGTCTCCGTGAGGAATGTTTTGGGTTGATTAGTACGTATGGCACTGGAAAAAAAAAGTTCAAACCCACTTTTTATTAGTCCAGATAGTATGTAGTGGGAATAGGATCCTAAGGAAGATGTCTGCCTTACTCCATACAGGAATATCCATAGCTGGTATCTTTGAGAAGAGATGCATGTCCACTTCGATCCCATATATTGCCTTTGGGGCCAGATAGAGGCTCAGATTTTTGTTCTGTTATTACGTTTGAAAAGGAAAGTCATACATCATCACGTGTCTTGAGAGGTTAATTCTGGCTGAATTAAGGAGAACGGATGGGAGGTTTATGTCTAAATAATGCGTGATGCTTGGGAGTGTTTTGTGCATTCGAACTGGAGTTTACTGCTGTGGCAGAGAAGTGTGTTGTTTCTTTTCTAAGATCTCAGTTTTCAAAGGTGCAGTCCAGACAAGTGTACTCTACAACTGCTTTGAATATGGGACTTTTTTTACTGTTTGCACGAGAGAAAACATCCTGTATGAAGTGCTTAAATAATTTATGGCTCTATTCTGTAATTGGAGCACATCTGGGACTCTCAAACACTTCTGTTTTCATAATCTGTGCATTCATGATCTGTGCTGTTCATATAAGATGTGGCAAATGGCTGAGGCTTTTTGTGCCTTGTTCTTGTACATTCCTGTGTTTACAGTCTATACCTAATAATGATCGTGGCACTAAACTGTTATTCTTCCTAAGCTTTAATTCATCCTGGTCTAATTTGAGGAAAGCTGCTTATCATAGAATGGTTAGAGTTGGAAGGAACCTTAAAGATCATCAAGTTCCAACCCCCTGCCATGGTCCTAGCTGCTCTGCATATTAAAAATTACCCCTATGCAAAATTAATCATTCTGAAAGGCTGATTGTGGCAAACTCTTACAAGAGCAGAAGATCCTGTGAGTTTGTACTCTTACTGCACTGGTTAAGAGATACCAGTGCAGAGACATGCCATTCTGACACTTAATGCTCTTGCATCTGATGCTTTAAAAAAAATCTTCTCCATCAAACTAGTATTCCCATCTTTAGTGTGATTAATCAAATTACATCTATGGGTATGGGTAACCTAAAAATAGATGACCAGAATTTTCTTGAATAAAAAGGAAGACTACTGAGTTGTAATATTTAAATGCTGTCAAGTTAAAAAAGCTGAGTTATTCAGATGTCTGGTGATGTCCTCCTGTCAATCAAATTACCACATCAAAAAATGAAAATGTATCTTCTGTCAAAAAGTTCTGAACAATAAAGGAGACTTCTGCGGGCACAAAGCTACTCCTTGTCCTTTCTGGTGGTTTGCTTAAGGATGTTATGTTGAGGCAGTTACAGATGGAAAAAATAGTGCATTGTTTATTAGAATAGAATCAGTTCTAGAATGGAATCTTATGATTGTGCCACTAGTGCTTGTTGTTGGATAGATCAAAAGAAGTTTTTGTTTAACCTCACAGTTTATCTAACAGGAATTTTAGAGGAATCTTGTATTTTCAGAGTCTTCTTCTAAGAACAGTCATCTGTTAAATTTTAAGCAGCAAATTAACAATAAATGCTCTCATCACAAGTCTTTGTAAACTTCTATTCAGAGAAAGTGGTGGATGCTAGAGTTTAGGAGACGGGGCTTTGCAGATTTTGCCATATTGTTCATGTTACCTGTTAACTTTTATGAAAATGGAAATGTGCAGAAATGAATATATTTTTGGAAAAGACTACACTCAGTTCAGGGAGTGCTTCTGAGCAGCCAAACCCAATTTTCAAATTGCTAGGATCCTTGAAACAGAATTGGTGTTTGCTGTCATGCCTGCTAGTTATCTTCTACAAAAAAGTTCCATTCCTGTAGTATCCCAGTCCTGCTTGTTAATTCAGAATAGATGGAGACAAAGTAGAGGCAGTGTATTTGTTCAGATGTTTTTACAAATAGGTGGGGTTTTTTTTGGTGTGGCACAATTAAGAGCTATATTTATGCTTTATGCTTCTTTAATTGCTAGATGAAAATGATGCTTACTCAGCATTTTATTAGACAGAAACACTTTAAAGAAGAAAATTATTTAATGTCCCAATGTTAGAAAACGTAATATTGTGTTCTGTCTTTTCAAGCTTGTTTAGTTGTGAATAAAATGATGTGTACAAACATGATCAATACAAGGTGCAAGAACACAAGCAGGTTACTATAAAACATCCTTGGGTTTGAACTCGCAGACCCCAGTGGGTTGTAGTTGCAGCCCCCAGGTTCTGGCTGCCTGTTGAAGGCAGTGCTAAGCCAGGTACCCTATTCTGCACTGACAGGGGTTGGCTGGCTAAGATCATCATGTCTTTACGACAGGGCTAGGACATGCTAAAACTTGTCTTTGGTTGTGTATTGATGTAATTATTAAAGTTCAGTATGTGGAGAACTGAATTTAAAAGTGCTGTTGATAAAGTACTGAAACTTCTCATCTTAGTTCAAGCATTTAATTCCTCTGCACCTCTTACCTCATTGATTTCTCTTTTTCTTCACGCTTCTCCATCCTGGTCTGTTACTTCTTCACACAAGTTTTGTTAAAGTGTTTTTAAAAAAAAGAATGCAAGAAGTATGATTTACAGCTCTCAAAACCGTTTGATGATAAGCAACATCCCTTGTGTTTGAATTAAAGAATCTTGAAGTTAAAAAGTACGCGGTTTCCAGTTCCCTTAATTTTTATGAGCGCTTCGTAGTGAAATCTGAAATCATGACATGCAACATGTCATGTACACTCTGTAAATCGTGTGTCTGCAAAGGAATTGATGGGTTTATTGGCCATGTCCAGTACAGTTTTGTTGGGTTTTCTGTGCCGCGTGTCAGAGATTGAGATGCAAAGGACTTGCCAAAACTGAGATGGGCTGAAATGTGCTGCTTTAGGGAGATACTGGAAGAGGTGCTTGGCATATTCTCCTGTCCTGTACGATTTCTTGATCTTGCCGGATGTCTCTGTTCCTGTCTGTTGCTGGCATGCCGGAATGCTTCCAACACGGTGGTCTTTGCTGATGCAGCTGCTGGAGGTGGCAGTGCACAGTGTTTAGGAATGATGATAAAGGCAGGCCTGCAAGAAAGCCTTTGGGAAGGGGGGCACAGGGCCAGGCGTTGTGGCCGTGATGGCAAGTGCAGAAGGAGCAGGGTGAAGAAAGTATGTCTGCTCTGGGGCTTATAAAGGTATGTGTAGGATCCTTGGCAAGCTTTAAAGTTTGCTATTGTGGTGTTGAAGAGAGAAGATAGGAATCTCCTACAGGGAGTTGAAAATGATTTCCATAACATCTGTGAAAGAGGGAGGAGTGACGTGAGGAGTCTTGCAGGAGCCAAATTAATTAGCGACCATTAGGACTGGCAATGTGTGAAGTGTTACCTGCCTTTATCTTTACTTAGTGATGTTTTCAGATGATCTTGTGCAAGTCTGCAGTTACCCTTCTGTGCTGCACATGTAAGGGAAGTGCCAGAAAGTCAATGCAATTCAGAATTAACAATATTCTTCGGAGGCTGTTTCTTTGAGCAAAAGAGTAGCAGCTGCGAGGGTCGATAGACTTTCCTGGCAAAGTCATAGTTAATCTTTTAACTTAGTTGGAACTCAGGTTTTAGAATACTGTATCTTAGATAATTTGGGCTTTTGTAGGAGATGAAGACACTTTGTAATAAAAGTCCCAAGACCTTGTGGGGCCTTAGTTCAGAAAGTGCTGTTCTTGCATGGGGAGCAGCCGGCCGGGTTCTGGCTGTCCTTACAGCAGTGGGAACTATATAATTGAACTGTTCATGTTACTGCGTAAGGCCAGGCACTGTAAGAGAGAAGAAACTGGGCTGTAAGTCTGCTCTGTGTACTCTTAATGGAGAGTTATTTAAAGGTATTGAAAGCTTATGCCAACAAACTATTCTTAAAAGATTGGCGGGGGAGGCTACCATGTTTCCTTAAGAGCTATATCCAGTTTAAAATACGGTTGAGCCTGAAGTGAGATACAGGACTTCATCCTTGCAGATATAAGAAGACCTTACGTAAATTATGAAACTGCTGATTTATTTTTGAGACTTTATATGGACAGCCCTATTTAAGCTGGATGTGCCTGCCAATTCACTGCATAACTGCAAAGATTGTCATAGAAATCACGGCGAGCTCAGCTAATTGAAGTAACATTCTGCTGATTAAAATCTTTGAGATTGAAATTTTCTTACGGCTTTGGAAGAGAAGCAGCTGTGTCTCTGAAGGGCTTCCTTCTCTATAGAAGAGTGTGAAATATCCAGGTTCTTCTATTACAAGTCATTTATTCCACTGAAACTCTTTGACTCTGCATCTTGCTAAAATGTTTTGTGCATTCTAGTAGTTTTCCTGCAGTGTTGGTGTATTCAGTGCCCATACAAGGAACGTGTTCAGTGCTCATTAACTAGACAGCTGCTGCCTGCTATAATTTGGTTGGCTTTTGTAGCAACTAAAAGAATAACTTTCCAAACCTGTCTGCAGCTTAGAATAAACCCAGGAGGATGTTACTGAGAATCTTCACAGAGAGACTCTGAGTACTTTTGTTGTACAGCACCCATTCCTGGATTTAAAACACATTTCCAGACAGCTCCATGGCATACTGTATGGAACAGAAGTGGCACAGACCTGAGTGTTCCTGTTTTCTGCTTGAAAGCAGGTCGTCAGTGCTGTCTTGGAGGCAAACACTCCTTTTTCCTACCAGTGGGTATTTAGCTTGGCACTGGCTGGCCTGGCAGGATTATTGTGATGGATGGGAAGGACTCTTTGTCAGGAAGCCTAGTGACAGGACAAAGGGTAACGGTTTTAAATTGGAAAAGGGGAGATTTAGATGCGACATTAGGAAGAAGGTCTTTGCTGTGAGGGTGGTGAGGCACTGGAACAGGTTGCCCAGGGAAGTTGTTGATGCCCCATCCCTGGAAGTGTTCAAGGCCAGGCTGGATGGGGCTTGGAGCAACCTGCTCTAGGGAGAGGTGTCCCTGCCCATGGCAGGGGGGTTGGAACTTGATGATCTTGAAGGTCCCTTCCAACTCTGACCATTCTGTGATAAAGCAGAAAATAATGTGAAGTACAGTGGGTTTTGTAGCCAAATCTCATTTCAGGGAATTTGGTAACATCATGACAGCACTAAAAGGAGGAAGACAAATGAGATATACCCAGGACCATGTCCTGAAGTAAAGATTTAGACATTTTCAGATACATGGGGAGGAAAAAAAAAAAGGGATGGATGAAAATCAAAATAATGAGGCTGAATGTTCTGTTTTATTGGCATGGAGTAATAGTGTCGGAAAGAAAGAAAGCCTGAAGTTGATGGGACAAATGAATCAACTTGCAAATATGTTTGTAAAAACAGTGATGACTTCCTTTGTGTTCTCTGAAGTCTTGTTGTTGGCAATTATGGACTATTAGTATAAGAGTGATCTTTACCAAGCAATTACTTACAGCAACCAACAGTTCTGAAAGGAACTTCGTGCTGTCTCAGCAGGTCTTTGTAAATGTTGTCATGGCCAATTTTCTACCTGTCCTTGTCCCTGTTTGTAATGTTTACCTGTAGTAACTGTATTCTGAAACGACTTGTGATAGTAAAGTTCATGTTAATTGAAACACTGTAGTGTAGGAAAACAAACCTGTGATGAGTTATAAACAAATATGTTTAACATCTGAGATGTTAGGTATTCCTTTGAAACTTAATATCTGTGTTTATTTTGTTGGTCTTGGTTTTAGCCAGGTTTTTCTTTCTTCTGTGTAGTCTTATTTTTCCACAAGTGAAATACAAGGTGGGGATGGTCAGCACCAAGGAAAAGTGAGAACTTGGTTGTGATATTCAAGTTCATACAGGAGTGAAATTTCTGGGGTGTGTGGTTTTGTTTTTTTTTGAAGTAAAACTTTGTAAGACTTCAACAGTGCAGAAGAAACTGACTTGGTTATGACAATTTTTTTGTTTGCTTCAGGTGCGAGAAGATGTGTTAAACTCCTTGAATAACAACTTTCTACAAACACTAAACCAAGCATGGAATGATCATCAGACAGCGATGGTGATGATTAGAGACATCCTGATGTATATGGTGGGTATTCTGCTTTTTGACACATGTAACTTGATGCAGTTTGTCTTTGGACCCATGCAAACAGAGGAGCTGGAGGGGTAAAAAGCAAGGTCTGCTTCCTAAGGTGACTTTGCCCCTTGTTTTGGAATCCCTGTGTGTGTGCAAGACCACTGTGGATGTGTGACAAATTAGAGTTGGATTTTTTTTCTTCAGGTTGTCTCTATCACTTGAAAAATGCACTTGAAAAATGGTTGGACCCATTCTGACAGGTTATAGGTATCACTTGGATGCTTTATTTCTTGTAGTGGTGGTTTCTTGCTGTGGGAAGCAGGACAGTGTAGAGCCTGCTCAGGCTTCCCACATAGTTGTTGTTTAAGCTCAAGGGTTTGAAGAGGAGAACTTTGCTTGGATCCAGTCTGTGTCCTTGAATGTTAGATTCTAATTGAAACCTTTACAGTTCATACAGAGTTGGGGTTAGGCAGTGTACACAGATGAGAATGTGCTCTTTGGTTGCATGGTTGAAATTTTAAAAGAAAAAAGTATTCCTTACCTGATAGCTAATGAAAAAGGCCTGTTTTGAAGAGAAAGTGCCTGACATTTCTGTCTGGATTGTGCTATGTTTTAGCTGGTTGGTATACACATCAGTTACCAGGATGGTGGGCATGCTCTGAGGATGCAGGAGTAAAATTTTGCATAGCTTCTGACCAAAGACTTTGAATTCAGAAGGAAAAGAAATACATGTTGAGAAATTGTGGTTTCTTTATGGAGAATCTTTTTTTCCAAAATACCATCCTGAAAACAGTACTTCATGCCTGCATGAAGGACAATGGTAGTGCTTTTTTTTTTTTTTTGCTGCTTTTTTTTAATATCAAAAAAGATCATTAGCTGAGATTGTACTTTTATCTGCTGAACAACTAGTGTTAAGGTCTTATCTTGTAGCTGCTGGAGATCTCAGGCTATGAAATTGAACCTGCTTGTATTAGCCGTGAAGAAATTCTACTTGGTTAAGAAGCTACTAAAAGTTGCAGAATTTGGAGTAATTATTGTAGCTACATAGCTTTATTTTTTTTTATTCTTTTTAAAATGGATGTGCTGGCTTTCATCTGGTGAGGTTTGTGAGGTTTGAGGGTTTTGGGGGGATTGTGTGTGTTTCTTGGTGTGGGGGGGGGGGTTGAGTTAGGAAAAGACCACATGTTTAAAGATAGAGGGCTGGATAAAATGCCTTCAGTGACTGTTAATTATCTGCGTATCTTATCTTGCCAAAAGGAGAACTGAGATATTATTTTGAAGACGTGGTATCTTTGCTATGAGAAATTCTGGAATCTTTAATCTGTGGAGGACAAACAAATCAATTACTGTAAGCTGTGTCTGGGCAAATGCAGGAATAGCTGACTAAAATCATCTACCAAAGCATGTGGTGAATTTTCAGAAATGTTAGAAGATGGAATCCAGAGCCTTCTGGGGGAATGGCTGTTGTGTTTTAGCCACATACTGTGTGTTATTTCAGTGCAGAGGGTGATGGATGCTCCAAGGTACGAAGGTGGTCAGAGTGAATAATGCAGTGTTTTGTGCACCTCTTTAATTCAGTAAATCTTTGATCCTTCCAAAAGTGCAAGAGAAAGGTGGCTTATCGGCTGTTCTGTTTTAGTGTATTGACTAGAATGCTGAGGACCAAGAAGTCCCCTATTTGAGGAAGGGTTACATGCTTCAGTGAGCACTTTGGAGGGGAGTTGAGAGCTGTTTCTTGAGTATTTTTTTGTGCTCAGGAGAGCAGTGCCTTGACTTCTGTTTGGAAGTTGTTGGTGCTGTTAAAACTCCCAGCCAGCCTTCTCCTTCGTGGAGAAGGAAGATGGGGACCTTCAGCATTCCTACCAAGTGCAAGTTGGACTTGATTGGTTTATATATTTTAGATTCAGAACAGAACAATAAACAAATAACTTGAATACCTCTGGAATATATGGGCTTTCATGGCCTGTTTGATTCCCGATTATTTCAGGTGGGTGTTCAGCGGAGACCTCTGCTTGACTAATTATTTCCCTCCCATAGGCTTTTTTCTTTGTACCAAAATAAGATCCAAAGGAAAAGGAGAGTCAATTGTATCTGCAATAAAATATATTTATAGAATAATAGTAAAAATGTAAGACATTTTTCTTTCAGAATGCTTATATAAGCTTGTCAAACTTTAGGAACACTGATGCCTGCTTGTTAAACGTGTATAATTTAGCATGTTTGTTGTGATTATGAATTTAACCTGTATTAGAACTATCTAATGCAAGGAGCTGATACAGTGGGCAGAGTCCGTAAGGCAGGTTGTCATTAGAAAGTACGTTCTTTGATTACAAATTAAAGTGTAAGCTATGGTTTAAAGCGGTGTGTGTTCATTCAGAAAACTTGAAAAAGCTGCAAGTACCACAGAACTATAGTGTGGAGCAACATCTGTCACAGATGAGACCAGACTGCTCTTCAAAAAAACCGATTTCAAGAATTTTATAAAATAGGAATGATTTGTTCTTTTGTGACACTGAGTCTGTATGCCATTTTGTAGCAATGCCTCAGGAATGGCTTACACCTTTTTATTCAAGCAGTGTTCCACTGGAAGAAGTATGCGCAATTATAATATGTTTATAAAGAAGAGATACCTCAATCCTTCTCTTTCCCAATTACTTACCCATCAGTTTCAGGAACTGTACCTGTTGGTACCCTGCAAGCCACAGTCTGACATCAGTGAAAGTAAAACATTGAACATCCTCTTGAATCCTGATCTTGCTTTCTTAAATTCTTGCTTCAGCCTGGTGATTGCACATCTTGCACTACACTGTGTCTGCTTTAATGCTGTGTTTGCTTTACCAGTTTATTTTTACCCATTAGCTCCCATATGATCTAAGCCAAAACAAACACCTCCCAACCCACCTTCATCTCTTTCCTCTGTTCAATTTTGCCTCTTCAACAAAAATTAATTCAAATCAATCTTTTTAAGAAACTTATGATTTGTACAGTGGAGTTTGTGCTTGATGATACTTAGTGACTGGAATAGTTGCTCTCTGAGGTTTGTGGCAGGGTTTCATTTTATGTGCAGAACCTCTTGCAAAAGACAGTTACAAAGATTCCCTTGCAGTTTTGTAAAAAAATAAAAATTGTATTACCTCATCTCTTGGGTCTCTGTGAAAGTCTGCTGGGTTTCAAGTCTGTTGTATAACGTAGTTGTATCGTGAGGTTTTGCAAACTAGAATCACACAATAAAGGCAAATCTAACTTTTCTGAGATATTCCGGTTTCCACAATTGAATTTCAAGTTTACGTGGTTCCAGTGTATTTTGTAGTTTGTTCACAAGCTCTCTTACTTATGTTTTACATGTTCAGTCTGCAGCGATCAGTGCCGGAAGAGACGTAATGCTCTCTGGAAATTCACGGTGCTGTCTGCAGCAGGCAGTGAGGAACTGAAACAGTGCAGTCATGTCCAAAGCAGCATCTCCGCTAAGTTAGGTCACATCCTAAGATGTGTTGAGGTAGAGAAGCAATGTGCTGGGTTTGGGCACATCTGGAATTGAGTCTTATGGCTGCAGCGTAGGTGAGCGTGCCTGTGGTAGTTTTCATTTAGCTGCTGTACCTACCAGTAGCTGTGGAGGTGCAGTGCAATCTTCTGGTGAGTGTTCTTGGAATGTCTTATGGAAACTGGGCAAAAGTGAATTCTGCTGTCTCCCTTCTTTACTATTTGTACTTGCTGTATGTGAAGCAGTGTCAGGTGTGCAAGCACAGGGCTGCATTGTAGGCATGTGGGTAGTGCCATTTCAGCACGGTCAGAAGTGAACAACTGCTCCTGTGAGTAGCTGGGCCTTCCCTTCTCCTCCCTGCTGTGCACAGCACCCACAGCTTGCCTGTCTGAGTTCTGACCTCGGGGTGTATGACTGTCACTGTGTCTTTTCCACAAGGTAGGAGGGAGAAGTGTTGTTATCATAGAATCCTAGAATGGTCAGAGTTGGAAGGGACCTTCAAGATCATCAAGTTCCAACCCCCCTGCCATGGGCAGGGACACCTCTCCCTAGAGCAGGTTGCTCCAAGCCCCATCCAGCCTGGCCTTAAACACTTCCAGGGATGGGGCATCAACAACTTCCCTGGGCAACCTGTTCCAGTGCCTCACCACCCTCACACCAAAGAACTTCTTCCTAAGATCTCATCTAAATCTCCCCTCTTCCAATTTGAAACCATTCCCCCTCGTCCTGTCACTAGACTTCCTGACCAAGAGTCCCTCCCCAGCTCTCCTGGAGCTCCCTTCAGATCCTGGAAGGCTGCTCTCAGGTCTCCCCGGAGCCTTCTCTTCTCCAGGCTGAACAGCCCCAGCTCTCTCAGCCTGTCCTCATAGGCTGAGAACTAGGCTTCAGAACTAGAATCAAAGACCCTATACAGACATACACAGTTGTGTCTGCTGGCTGCATCGTGCTGCAGTAAGTCCCCGCAGAGATGGGCAAATTCTGGCTGGTGATATGTTAGGGTTGGTAACTTGCTGTAGTTGAGACCAGAATGATTCTGCAGTGTAAGCAGCATTGTAGCTGATGAATAATTGCTGTCTGAAACTCCACCCTTGTCTCCTGAGAGTTACTTTTACCTTGAAGCACCTGCTGCTGCTCCCCGTGGGAAGCGATTGCAGTTCAGTAGTGTGTAGCCTTGTCAGTCGAACCTGTTCCCAAATGGGGATTCCTGTCTCCAAGATCTTTTTTCTTTTTTTTTTTTTTAAGGTTGGGAGAGCTTCCAGTAAGTACTAAAAGTCATCTGTTACCAAGGGAAAGCAAATCAGCAGTATCAGAAACAGGGATGCTGCTGCTCTCGTTTGGGTACTGTGTTCGTAACAGCAGTGTGCAGCACTGCCACAGCACAACCTGTGTGGATGAGTAATGACCCTGGCTTTGATCATTGTGATGCCTTGCTGCCTGGGCTTCACAGACCTGAATATTCTTTGGAAACAATACCTGTATTCTTTTCTCCTCAGGTCATGGAGTATATTAGACACTACTTATTTTCTCCTTCATCTCTTTGAAAGTGTCTTTTAAGCTGGTCTTACTTTAGAATCACAATTCCTTATGTTCTTGATGCTAGTGTGTAAATAGGGGAGTGAAGTAACCCTTTCTAAATAACAGGAAAAATAGAGTAACATATTGCAGAGATCTAGACCACCATGTGTTGCTAAACTGACTTCAGGAGACCAATTAGTAAACTCTTTGCTTTGAGGCAGAGCTGAGCTTGCTTCCCGAGTCCCAGAGCAGGTACATTTGACCTCTTCCCGTCTTTTTTCATTTAAATTAAGTGCTGTCTATCTGAAGAGAGTGAGTGGGAAATCGTTTGTGAATTGTGGAACCCAGTGTTTCACTTTCCTGTGGTCATCAAGTGGCAATCTGGCATATAATTGGCATATGAATAATTTTGCCGTGTAAATTCAGCTGCAGAAACACTACTGGGTGTTCCTTCAGATTGTTTTTAATTGTATAATATAAAAGTGCAATATTCTAGTCTCTTTTCCATAGTCTGGTGTTTGAGTAACTTTAAATTTCAATTCTAAGTGTGATGAGGCACTCTAGATAATTGATGGAAGCAGTGGAGAAGCTAATCTTTGTATTTAGTTTCAAACATTGACCGCTATTCTTTATAAATTTTATTTTTCTTACTTCGTTATACCTCTGTACATTCTCAGAAAATCTTACCACAGTCAGTTTTGTACACACTCACAAATCTACTAACTCTTTCTGATATCATCATCCTAAAGTTTAAATGCTGGTTAACCAGTAGTTTTCATAATTACCCAAAAGATTACTTCATTGCCTGGCAGAAATGAAAAAAGTCATCACTCATCTCAGAAAGAGTTTGTAGAAACAGTATTTTTCTGGTCTTGGATTCTGAATATTAAGTAAATATGCTAGTTTTCTGTCTGCTAGTAACTTGGTTAATAGTTTTCCTTTTCTAGAGACTTGGTGAGTTGGGAGAGAGGAATAGAAAAGGGGAGACAAATTTTTAGAGCATTTCTGCAAGTACCGGTAAGAAACTGCGGGTGTCTGCTCAGCAGAGTCTGTCAGCTCCAACAGTGTTTGGTCTATGCATGGAATATGCTTTGAGGATCAGCCCGTGTTCCTAACCATAGATAGCACAGGGCTAGTGGACAGATGAGGAGCTGATCCTTCATATGGACTGAGAGTATTTAGGGAGATATCATTTAAACCCATATTGAAACATAAAAATTCCTCTTGTTTTCTCCCCCTTCTTTTGTCTTCTGCGTCTGTGTGTGTGATTTGAATGAAACATAACAGGGTGTCAAGATACTGCTCGTTGAATGAAGGTGACTCTTGTTTTTGAGGGGGTTTCAACAAAAATACTGCTCTACAGAATGGTACTGCAAGATTGTCACTATTCTCATTGAGTGTATTCATAGTTCCTTCTTATGGAGAAAGGAGAGAAGATTAGTTTGATTATTTCTGTGTGGTGGGAACACGACCAGTCTCTTGCAATTTTGAATAACATGGGTGTACTGAATTAAAAGTTCTTTTGCTGTGTGTGTGCCCTCGTTGTAGGACCGTGTGTACGTGCAACAGAACAACGTGGAGAATGTCTACAACTTGGGCCTGATTATTTTTCGAGATCAGGTTGTTCGCTACGGCTGTATCAGGGATCACCTGCGGCAAACTCTGTTGGATATGATTGCAAGAGAAAGGAAAGGAGAAGTTGTGGACAGGTAAGATGTTTGTCAGTGCCTGTCTTTTGGTGTAAACAATACCTGCCAGTTTTTATAAGTGAATCAAGGACATAAATAAATCATTACTTAGGGCTGCATTTCTGATCACCAATAAAATTTCTTCACGATTTGCCATAACGTATTTCTTTGTACATTAAGGTTTAGCATAATGGTGAGTAGGGAAGCTTGGAAATATTTTTTTGGTAATATTTAACTTGTGTTTTTATTAAAACTTTTGTTAAATCTCTCCCATTGCTGTCTTGTGGCAGAGCCTTTGGTTATCAAGTGAAGCTCTGACAATATGCTGCCTCTTGTTGCCCTGTATTTCCTCTGCACTGAGAGATTTAGTTTTCTTGTACGTTTTTTTAAATTATATTTGACGTTTTCTTTTAATTCTTGGTAGTTCAGTTGCATCTCTGAGCTCTTAAATCTGTTCCTCATGTTCTCCAGCCAGTTTGGTAGGTGTGGAGTTTTGTGCCATGCACTGCAGATATTGCAGCTGGAGCAACTCCACATTTGGAAGCTTTCTGGTGTTTCTCCAGTATCAGAACAGCTGTTGGGTGTGGAGATCAGTCAACTCCGTGCTACTTTGGCTGCAGTTCTGGGATTAAGGTTGCCCAACACACCATTCATGGAGAGAAAAATACTCCCTGGCAACAGCTGTGTATTTTCCCCTACTGCCAGAAAGTGGAATTTTTTCCCAGATGCAATTCTTTTGTTTTCACATTTTATCTCTGTGTTTCTGTGCCTGACCAAATGCTCAACTTGCCAACACATTTGCATTCAGTGTTGTTTAAAAAAAACATAAAACAAACAAAACCCCCAAACTTTGCACAGAAACTTTCATCTGTGTGATTGTTTTGAAATGTTTAATTCCAATCTCCGAGTACAGTTTTCAGTTTTCTTTGAAGCAGTATTTTTGGCTGTTTTCTTCAATAGTTTTCCAAGTTGGTAGAACTTGAGACCTGCTTCCCTGTTATTATATTTAAAATATGGACATTGTCAGCTCCTCAGTTTAGAACCAAACTAAAAAACCTTGCTCCTGTAAATTTCTTGAAAACCTGCCACGTACCAAAGAGATTTAGGATGGACTTTCTAGTCCTAAATTTTGTTTAAGTTGATGTTATGTTCTGAGTAGTTGTTGTGCTGTGTGCTCTGTCTTACAAGCATATGGATTTCTCAAGTTGTTACCAACTTACTTT
This sequence comes from Thinocorus orbignyianus, assembly GCA_013400375.1. Taxonomy (NCBI): domain Eukaryota; kingdom Metazoa; phylum Chordata; class Aves; order Ciconiiformes; family Thinocoridae; genus Thinocorus; species Thinocorus orbignyianus. The sequence goes on along the minus strand of VXBW01005586.1, from coordinate 188,015 downwards.
TTGGCAGAGGCGCAATAAGAAATGCTTGCCAGATGTTAATGATTCTAGGTCTTGAAGGAAGGTCGGTCTATGAAGAAGACTTTGAAGCTCCATTTTTGGAGATGTCTGCAGAGTTTTTTCAGGTACAGCAATGTTGTGATATAATATTTGGGATGTTATTATAACTTCTTGGAATTGTGAGAAATGGTAGTACTTTAATTGCTACTTACTTGATGAGTGTGTCCATAGCTATTAAATAAGAAAAAAAAGTTACTGATTTTGCCCAAAAAGTAACCCGAATTTTACAGCTACTCTAATTTGAATGGAGTTTTGAACTATGGGTGCTGATAGCATGTGAATTGATCGTTGTGCTGCTCTTGTGCCTGCTTTGAGCTATTTCGTGCAACTTAGCCTGTCCCTGCGTTGCAACCACAGTCTTTTGGAAATACCAGTAGCATGGAATGATCAAACTGCTTCAGGCTGGGGATGGAGAGGGGAGAGCAGTTGTCAAGCTGCATTTGACTGAGCTTTGTTTCTTTGTAGTTTCTGCATTTGTGAATTACATTTCGTAATAAAATGGACCAAGTCAGGGAATTAAGTGTACCCAAACGGCTAATCCAGTTAGTGATCAACCACTGAATAGCAGGTTTTAAATATTTCCTGAGGTTTTTTGTGAGATAGCTTCAGGAAAAAATCCAGTTGGAGGATTGTTGAGTGTCATGGTGCTCCTCTATTGCTAGAAATGAATAGAAGTTGAAAATGTGTTAAAAGACACCTAGATAAAATAATTTGTCAGTCTTCAAGTTCTTATGCAGCATTGACTGTCTGTCAAATCCTCGGATCTCCAAGCATGTTTAAAAATCAGAAGCATAAGTTGCACAACCTCTCAAAAGTTACTGCATTCTGGTTTTCATTGGTGCAAAAAAAAATATATATTTACTTTCATTTAAGCTTATGTCTTAGGTCTGCCTTAAAGAAAGAGGAAAAAATCTCTCTTCCAAAAGAGGACCAATATGGATAAAATCAGTTAGACATGAAATAATGTACTTAGCATTGTCAGTAGTAGGAGTAATGAGAGCTGTTGATCTCAACTCAAAAATGTTCTGAGTACTGGCATTTTGAAAGGAGTCTTTGCTTCTTTCCTCTCCCCGTCCTTCTGTTTTCTTTGGACCTGCAGCTAAAACTCTAAGTGGTCACTTGAAGCACAGTTGGCTTGGGTTGTTTTAGTATGAAAATCCCGTGTTCATATTGCACGTACCCCTCATGTATGGAGCACAATCAGTGTCAGAGAACCTTTACTTTGTGTTCAGCTTGTGTGCGAATCTTGGGGGTGTAACCATCTCATTTGCTGGAGGTGCTGGGTTTGATCTGAACTTAGTTATCAATGCTGGTCTCAAGTAACCAGCACATTGCCTTTTTCTCCTTTTAAAAATAAAAAAGTAAAGTATTACTTTGTATTAATCGCAGATGGAAAGCCAGAAATTTTTAGCTGAAAACAGTGCTTCTGTATATATAAAGAAAGTAGAAGCTAGAATTAATGAAGAAATCGAACGGGTGATGCATTGCCTGGATAAATCGACAGAAGAACCAATTGTGAAAGTTGTCGAGAGGGAGCTTATTTCCAAGCATATGAAAACTATCGTGGAGATGGAGAACTCTGGTTTAGTTCATATGCTGAAAAATGGGAAGACAGAAGGTAAGGCTGCATCATGTGGGAGACAGAAGTGCTTATGTTACTGCTTATTGTTTTTAAACATGGGATAAGTGGAGCTTTAGGTTTGTGTTTCTGTGTGATTGTAAAAACACTTTGGTGGCTCTGTTTTGCAAACATTTGAGAATATTATTTCAGAGACTTTCACGGGCCTTTTAAAACAGGGCCCATATGTGTAACTGGTTTCTGTTTAGCACCAGATACAGGTACTTTTTTGGTAAGCCACATATCTCTTAAGAAAAGTACCAATCTGTTGTAGTGGTCTTTGTCACCTGCTTTCCATGAGCTAACTTATGTTCATTCCTCTAGTGTGTAGCTGTCAAAACACACTGAAGTTCTTTGGCCCACAGGCAGGCAGTTGAAAAGTGCTGGTGCAAATGCCTTGTTTAACACAAGTACTGCAGCACCACTTCTTGGGGAGGGGGCTTTGTTGCAAGGAAGAAAAAAGTCACGGTTTTTTTTAAACATAAGAAGCATCTTATCAAAGTGATGGAAAAAGAAGGGCTTGACCTGATTTGGTTTCCCCTCGTAGGTGTTATTGTGGGATAAAATGACTAAATGAAGTTATGGAAAGAGTACAGTGATACAGTACAGTGCAGTGATATTGAAGGGTATTCATAAGATACAGGAGTTAGTTTCACTTCCATGGGCCTTTACTTTGAATTCATTAAATTCTAGAGAGGAAATACTTGTAGCATTGCAAAGATAAGATTCCACATAAACCTACAAGGATGGATTGCTCTTTTTAAAAACCATATTTGAGCTAACACACTTCTAATGATCTTAGATGGGTGAAACAAAGTACTGTAAAATTGTATGACTGAGTTTAAGACAAATATGAATTAAACTTGGATTTTTACCAGTTTTTAATACAGAAACAAACATGTTGTTGTCCTACGTAGTTGGATTTTTCTTATAAATGCCAATACAGTATTTGATTTTTAGGATGATGATCTTGGAAACGACATTGTTCAATACCTCTGGAAAACATAACCGTACTGAAGTTTGCTGTTGTTTAGCACAAGCATCAACTTCTGCTGGCCTGGAGATCAGCAACAGCAGATGATATTCTATAGACAACCTGGAATAATTGGATGCAAACTTTGTGTTGCATTTTGTGGCTGCTCAAATCAGCACGTTGTCAGGTGTAAAGAAAAGGGGACGCTGGCAGATCCCAGTGCCTGAGGTGTTACAGGATGCTTTCTGTGGGGCAGGTGGCTGAACTTTTGCTGTTATCTTTTGCTACGAACTGAATGAGTTAACAGAGAATGTCCTGCATAATATCTCATTCTTGTTTCCAGACCTTGCTTGCATGTACAAGTTGTTCAGTCGTGTGCCAAATGGTCTGAAGACAATGTGCGAGTGCATGAGCTCGTACCTGAGAGAGCAAGGCAAAGCACTGGTTTCTGAAGAGGGAGAAGGAAAGAATCCAGTTGACTACATTCAGGTAGTTAAATCATTGAACTTTCTTCTTTACCATCTTTCTCACATTTTCCCAGAGTAGCAGTTAACTCCGTGATGGATATGGGAAACCTTAACAGTGGTTCAGAAGGGATTATTAATAATAAGCTACATGTTTAATTTTGTTTAAAATGTGCATTTTCTGATTTTTCAGACATATTTAGAAATCTTAACCTAAAATGCTTGAGAAGTGTATGCTCAGGGTTTGTGCTTTTGGGAGCTGCTTTTATGAAATAACATGTTCATGGTAATTAAATATCTGCTGGAGCTTTTTGGATTATCCAGAGAGATATTTGCCTACATAGTGAGTTGTCCATCTGCTGGCTTTACAGAGTCTGTTTTGTTGAGTTTTATGTAGTGTCAGGTATCAGTGTTTATTTCATGGCAAGAGTAACTGAGAGGTGAATGTGTTATATGTAAAACATAACAAATTACTTGTTTCATTCTTGGTCTCCCTGAGAAACAACACTTCTGTTCTCCATCTCTGGCTAAGAAGTGATGAGTACCATTAATTTGTCAAGATCACAGAATATGCTTCAGGAGTATTTGTAATAGTTTCCTTTCCCTTGTCTCCGAGAAGATGCTTTTAAATTTGCACATGAAGTTTTTAGAGTTCAGTGAACTTTAGGAAATGTTTTTATATCTGAAGGATATTTTATACTTAATATGGAAATGTCTATTAATTATATGATAAGTTGGGGGGGTGTTAAATATATAGTTCAAGTCCTTGTGTCTGGTCTTCATGAGAATGTCTGTTGTGTCTGTCTGTATCTGTGGCTGCCGCTGCTCTTTTGTTTAAAATCAGTAACTTCACTAGAACTGGTTACTGTTAGAAGAAGCCATTTGAGTATGAACCTACTTTTGATTGGAGTATTGATTTTTCTGGCAATGCTGAAGCAAACTTCTTACCAAGCCTGGTCAAGAATTCACCTTTCCAAGGGTTGTTTAAAAATAAAAGAGAAAACTTTTTGAAATTTATTAAGGTTAATGATATAGGGCTGTTATGGTTGTTGTGGTGGTATGATTTTTAAAAAAAAAGGAGGGGGGGCCAGTGATGGGGAAAATAAGTGTCTGATTTACTTGGAAGTAATTTTCACTCCTTTTACTTCCTGATGGACCTAAAGGGGTATCATAAAAAATTTAACTGAGAAAGAGTTAAAAACCTAATTATGAAGATGCTGCCGGTGTTTCTCGCTACAAAGGCGAAGTGCATAAAGAAGTTGAAGATGACTTGGAGCATGTGAGGGTGGTGAGGCACTGGAACAGGTTGCCCAGGGAAGCTGTTGATGCCCCATCCCTGGAAGTGTTTAAGGCCAGGCTGGATGGGGCTTGGAGCAACCTGCTGTAGGGAGAGGTGTCCCTGCCCATGGCAGGGGGGTTGGAACTTGATGATCTTGAAGGTCCCTTCCAACTCTGACCATTCTATGTGCTTTGGCAGAGCTTGTCCTCCCAGCCCATTAGCACATGCCCCAATCATCTTGTGAAGATGTCCTAGGGAAGGGATTGATACTTGGTTACCAGTAAACCCCCCAGCAGGTTTATCCTTCACTTCCATTGACACGATGGAAGATAAAAATGCATATGGATTTTCCACCTCATTCAGTTGGTCTGAATCTTACAAGAGCTTAAGTAGCAGTAAGGCAACAGAAAAGGAAGCTATGTTATACCATCAAGAACAAAAACCTTCATCATAGTCCAGCACTGCTTTTGCAACATGACATCACCGAGCCCTGAGCATAATTGATGAGATGATTGCAAAAGCATTGCCAGGGAATTAGATTTTAAACTTCTTTTAATATTCTGTTTGAAGGGATGTTGCAATGCTGTTGTAATTTAAGATACTAACAGTTTCTCCTGTTTAACACCAGGTTGTTCAGAGGGTGTACTCCTGGGGAGGAGGCATAAGCTAACCTTGGTAAACAGAGAGAGAGTGGGATTTACTTTGCATTTAAAATTTCTAATATGCATTAATTAGCCTGTCTAAAGAGCATTCCTTTAAGTGAGATGGTGAGTTCCTAAGGAACATTACTGCTTCCTTGACTAATTCTTGAATGGCTTCTTTAAGTAACCACATACAAGTAATTCCTTAAGAAACTGAGGACTTTAAGAACATTTAACATAAACAATTTCTGGGCAGTGGTTATCCATGGTAAAGTTAACTCTTGAGTCAAACTCCCCCACCCCCCAGCAAGTGCTGTGTTAGTTATGTTCAACCCTTTCTGTATCATGCCTACTTGGTGAGGTGCTCGGGTGATTTTTAAGATGCTTCCTCCTGCACCCAGGTTTTTTGACTCCGGGTGAAGTTGGCGCAAACCCTAAAAGTGATGTTAAGCATATCATGATTTAGCTCAGAGGAAGTGGTTCATTTTGCTCTTGTGAACTTCACACTGATAAGAGGAGAGCTATTGCTTGTTTCTCGTTTCCATGTACTGACAGTGACTCCTCAAGATCAGTAGGAAACACGAGACTAAATAATGCAGAACATCTCCCTGGGCTGAAATTAGAGGGGAGAACCACCTGCCATGACCAGGCCTGTTGTTGCAGTGTGTGTTCTCCTCAGACTTGCTCAGTGGCTCGAGGGATGCAGTTAATGGGTGTTCAGCCCCATCTTTCCTGCATCCTGTGTTTGTGACAGTGACTTGGCCAATGTTGCTTGAACTAGAAGAGGCTTTAAAACCATGGTAAATCCACTTGTTTAACAACAGTAATTAAAAAACTTTCTTAATCTTTGAAGAGCCTATTACAGCAAACTGCAGCAGTATTTGGTGCCATATTTTAGCCAGTTTTTCTGAAAATTGCTTCCCTAAGAGGTTTATGGCAGCTGTAGGTATTTAAAAATGAAAATTCAATTTCAGATACTTCCTAACAATGCCAAACATCAAGAGCTCTGCAGGATTTCTGACTGTAGACGTGGTCTTCACAACAACTTCATCTGTTATTTTTGTTTTCCAGCCTGCAACTTCAAATCAATGATAACGTTTATACTTTATTTTTTGAAGGGTTTACTGGACTTGAAGAGCAGGTTTGACCGCTTCCTTCAGGAATCTTTCAATAATGACCGACTCTTCAAACAGACTATTGCGGGGGACTTTGAGTACTTCCTCAACCTCAACTCCAGGTCTCCAGAGTACCTCTCATTATTTATTGATGATAAGCTGAAAAAAGGAGTCAAAGGAGTAAGTATAAACTGAATTAAGAGATCATTCTCTTTGTTAACTTGGATCAGATTAAACTACTTTTCCAAAAATTATTGTCACAGTAACATCAATGGCAATACTGAATTAAAAAAAAATTGTATGTGCAACACACCTGAGCTCATAAACTTACAGAAATATGCGGCACAAGGAGATCTCAAGATGTTGTCCCCCATCTCTAAAACAGTGTATTTGAGTTAATTCTGGCAGATACCTCCTCAAAAAATAATACTAGATTGTAGTAGAGTCTGCAGCTCCCTTCCTTTGAGATGTTAGCTAGCAGTCCCCTACATATCTCTATGGTTTGGCACTTACTCTCAATATCTAATCATTGCTTTTGAATATTAAGTCACTTGAGTAGCGGGACCAGTTTGCTGCTTTTTCCTGCTGTTACTTAGCAGGAGACTGTTACCACATCTGTCCTCTGCCTTAAGTACAGCTGGTTCCTTCAGTCTTACCTCACTGCTTCTTTCATTCAATTTTTTGGGGTCCAGCACCCAGAACTGGGCAGGGTGGTTCAGTTGAGGTTTCAGTGGCTCTGAATAGAACTGAATGTTATTCCATGTGTCTGATGCTTCGAGAGTCAAATTGTAAATTCTGTTTATCTATAAAGTAAATAATCATTTTATTTGTTGTGACACTAAACAGGCTTTGCAAAAGGAGTCTTAACATTCCAAAGCTTTCATTCCAAGCTGACTTTTCATATTCCTAATACTGGTTTCCATCTGTGCTTTTCTTTTTTTGTAATGCTTAAAATCGTATCCAGGATCATCTTCTCTATTTGCCAGGCATCCTGCCTGGGCATTGTCTCCCTGCTCCCTCTCAATTGCTTTTCCCTCTGTTTTAGATGTATTTTCTTTCTTTGCTCTCCTGAGCTTGTGCGCTGTTGAGTTGGTTCTGTCATTCACATGTTGGCCTGGATTTGTTGGCTTCTTTATAAGCTCCAGTTAGACCCTATGTTTGCTGGGAGTTACTTTTCAGTGTGGAGGTTGTACAAGACACTTGTGCTGGAATGTTAAAACCAGAAAATTATGTCTTTTACAGCTGACAGAGCAAGAAGTAGAAACTATATTGGATAAGGCAATGGTTTTGTTTAGGTTTATGCAAGAGAAAGATGTTTTTGAACGCTATTACAAGCAGCACTTGGCAAGAAGACTTCTCACAAACAAGAGTGTTTCAGATGACTCTGAGAAAAATATGATATCTAAATTAAAGGTAAGAGTGTCTGTATGCTTTCTACTTCACTTTTTTCATAGGTATGGTTCCTTCTGTTTTTCCATAAGAGGTCTATAAATATCATACATCTTGATTGCTGTTAAATGCAGGTTTGCTTTTAAAGCCCCAACAGAAAATGTGAAAGATTTTTTCTTGATAATTTTGTGGAAATAAAGGAAATACTGGCAAGCAGCTGTGGTGACAGCAATCTGGAAAGCAAAACAATTAAAAAAAAAAAAAAAACACGTAAATTTAGGATTGTGTAAATGAGTGAACTACTCTAGTCTAGTGACTGGATTTGAAGGCAAGACTGCTTTAGCCTAAATTTTCTATTATTCACAGTAGAATTATTTTATTGCATACGTTGGGTTTTAGTTGCCTCCAACTGCAAACTGGTGGTAACTCACAGTTCCTTTGTTAGTAAGTGCTTGGAGGTAGATTGGGGGGAGAAAGGGAGGAATAAAGAAAAATCATATCAGTGTCTGAAAACACATTTTCCTTAGTTGGTTCAATTGACTGATTAAATAGTCTGAGAGATGAAGAAGAAAGTGAAGCCTAAAGGTGAGCAGTCCTTGAATCAGCTTCTAATGCAACTTCTTCCTGAGTGGCATGGTGAATGGCTAAAGGGACTCCCAAACCTGAGGGATTTGGTGCTAAAATCAGACTTCACCGATGCTCATTTTGACCTTCATATTCTGTCAGTGAGTGAAGCCTGTTTGCTTCACTCAGATGAAGATTTTTCCAAATGATCAATATTAATTCCTTCTCAGTTGTCTCTCTACCCCCCTCTAGCTTGGTGATGAGAAGGCAGAGGTCATACATTTGCAAGATGCCTCAGTGAACCTCAGCTGCACGCTGCTCTCACTCGTGTCTTTGCAGAGTGATGAGGATGCTGAAGCCTTTACCATAAATGTCAAACTATGTGTTAGGTACAGGCACAAAGTCCTGTGCGTGTGTTTGTGCACGTGTATCTGTACATGCATATGGCCATGAGTCTCAAAAGGTCTAGTGATTTCACTTGGAAATCTGCAGTAAGCCTCTTAGAACGACAACGGGATGGTGGGGCTTTAACTCAAACACTTTATTTCCCTTTACAGTATCATGCAGGTGAAAGCAGATGGTTTGGTCTCATAAGTTCTCACAGGTTATTATTTTTTTTCAAGATGAGATAGGAAGCTAAAAAGAAACCAAAAATACAACGGTGGAGGAAAAGGGAAGCAAGTTTTGATATGTTCAGAATTAGTTCATTACACGAAATATGAAACTTTTTAACTTCTGAAGGTAATGCAAATGGGAATCCCGGTAATCGAATGTACAGAAGCATCATTTGAATGAGATTTATAAACTAACTTTTAGTCTTGCAGTTCACATATCAGCAACTCTGTTTTCATAGCGCTGGCACAACAAGTTATTTTGTGTATTTTAGACTGAATGCGGATGTCAGTTCACATCTAAACTGGAAGGAATGTTCAGGGACATGAGCATCTCAAACACGACGATGGATGAGTTCAGGCAACATCTTCAGGCAACTGGGGTAAGAGCTTTGGGGGTCTGTGTGCTTGTCTTTTTATTTCAGTGTAAACCCTAGACCTTTGTCAGGGGTGGCTGTTTTTATTTGTTAGTCTATACATGCGGAAAGGATGCTGTTAGCATCCTCCAATTCTCCTTCTCTGCCGTGTTTTTCATCTTACAAACTTTATTAGTCTTTCCGAAACACAAGTGTCAGTACGAAGCCTGACCCACGGCTTGAGCAGTGCCAGTTTCATTCCATAAAATCCTGTTCCAGTGTCCCTTGGATCCGCGGCCTTGCGGAAGGGCTGGCTCTGCGGCCCGTCCCGGCCGGGCGCCGTGGCGGGTTATGGCCGGCAGGGGGCGTGCGGGGCCCGCCCTGCTGTTCCCGCCTTCCCCCTGCCCTGGCACCGGCACGGCCTGTGCCCTTTCCCGCTCCTCACAGAGAACCTTGGTTGCCACCGGGATTTGATGCTAACAGCAACAAGAATTTGACATGCTGCAAATGTTTGGCAAACATTCCATCTCCTCTTTAACGTTCCCGGTGCAGTTGATGCCTTCATTAAATACAAACCGGCTGTTTTCCTGAAGTTTTCAAATACGGAGTTAATTGTTCCATCAGGAAATCCTACACCTTGTTGTAAAAGGGGACCTCTCGGGTAGTACATCATGGAGAGGACACGTCTGTGTTGAAATTTGGTAGGACAAAGGGTAACGGTTTTAAATTGGAAGAGGGGAGATTTAGATGAGATCTTAGGAAGAAGTTCTTTGCTGTGAGGGTGGTGAGGCACTGGAACAGGTTGCCCAGGGAAGTTGTTGATGCCCCATCCCTGGAAGTGTTTAAGGCCAGGCTGGATGGGGCTTGGAGTAACCTGCTCTAGGGAGAGGTGTCCCTGCCCGGGGCAGGGGGGTTGGAACTTGATGATCTTGAAGGTCCCTTCCAACTCTGACCATTCTAGGATTCAGTTTATTTGCTCTAAACACTTTTTTTTCTCTCTATACTACTCAGTAGTGCTTAATATATAACAAACAGCCAAGTTTGTTTCCTTTGATGGATTTCACTAAGGCTTAAGTGGAGCAACTTGCAAAAAGTATGTAAAGATGCATATAAAGGTTGTTCTGCAGCCAGCATTACTGCCACACTTCTAATTTTGTACCACCAATGTCATAAGGCTCAGAAGAGAAACTCAGAGAGACGTTAAGAAACAGAACTATGAGAAGCCTGACAATGGTCGGTCTAGATTTTTCAGAAGTTTGTTGGTGCACACAGGTCAGGTGTTCAATGTACACATTCAAAGCCTCTTCCATAATGCGTGGAAATGCTACTCTGCTCTTTAATAGTGGAGGTTTCTGAGTCCATGTGACAGTTTTTGACCTTCTAAAATAAAATGTGCTCTATTCCTATGTTATAGGTTTATAACAAGTTGGATATGCTTTATTTTTTCTTGTCCATAATGTGTGCTCTTTGAAGACATTAGTTATACCTCCTATAGCTTCAAGTAGTCAGCTTTAAGTTTAATAATATTCAGCTTAGTTAAGATGCCTAGTGAGTGTTATGCCTCACTGGTGACCACATGTTTGTCACCTACTTGTGAAACAACTTTATAGATCAGCACTTTGGTTGTAGGATGTTTCCTAACCAGTGCTGAATATTTCTGGTAGTGGCTGTCTTTAGGGAAAGTGACTAGGTTGTGGGTGGGAAGGTGAGGAGCTGTTTACACTCAGTCCAGGGGTAAATTGCAGGAAAAGTTCCCTGTGGTTTAATGTTACATACACAGTATTTACTCTCTGCTTCCAGAAAGTGAATTTAGAAGCAGTTATTTTGTAACTGATATGTTTAGTAACCTGGGTTTATTGTGTGCACTCAGACTCCTGTTTAGAAAGAATTATTACATGTAACATGAGTTCTGTGTATGATCACAGGTATTTCATTCTTGGTTAAGAATTTATTTTGCTAGATTCTGCTTGCTCTTAAATGCCAGAGGAGAATAATGTGGAAGATTTTTGCTGTGCCATCTCTTCTGATAGTGATGACTTTGTCTGGTTTTGTAAAAATAGTGTCATATAGATATGTCTGTGGGTTTTTTATATGATCTGAGAAAATCCTAGACATTGTAAGCACATACAGAAAAATGGTGAAACACGATCCTGTTTTAAAATAGTGGATGTTTTCTTCCAATTATCCTTAGGTCTCATTAGGTGGTGTTGATCTTACAGTGCGAGTCCTCACAACAGGTTACTGGCCCACTCAGTCAGCCACACCAAAGTGCAACATCCCTCCAGCTCCCAGACATGCTTTTGAAATATTTAGAAGGTATGTATTCAAGCAGATTTTTCGGTAGAGGTTTTAAGAAGAAACTTTCTAAACTTAGATATTGTTTCACTGTTGAAGATGTGCTAGCACACTGCTCCTCAGTTCATGTAAAAATTAGGGAATGCAATAGTCACATTGAGGCATGAGTTTTGGGGAGCTTTAATTCGAGTTCTAACGAGAGTTAATGTTTTGAAAAAGGAAAAGTTAGAAATTTCTTAGTGCCCATAATGGCTGTGAAGATTCTGTTTAACTGTTTAAAGCAATATTCACTTAATACATAGTTCACATCCTGTATCTAAGTTTTCAATTACATTATATTCCAGATTTTATTTAGCCAAACATAGTGGGCGACAGCTGACACTCCAGCACCATATGGGTTCTGCAGATCTCAATGCCACTTTCTACGGGCCTGTTAAAAAGGTAGAGTATCAAGATTGTATCTTTTTTGAAAAGTAAGTGAATAAACATTTGTAATAACTTCAGAATTTTGTAAAATAAAAGCTTACGTATTGCTAATATAAGAAAAAAGATGCCTTCCTTTGGCTTTATAGTTGGATTCTTCCTTTGTAGCAGTGTTTGGTTTGACTTTTTTCCCATTCTCTAGATCTTAGTTTGAATGCATCACTCAACATCATCTCTTTGTTACCTCATAGAAAAGTAGTAATTTTGATCTCAAAGGGACCTGAATGGTTTGAGTGTTTGGGGGGGGGTTTGGCTGTGAATCAGTCAACGGAGACATGTTTGTCTTCAGATAATTTTTGTTAATGTGAAAAAATGTTGTTAAGCCAAGTTTAGCCTGCTTTTTGTATGCAGAGTGCTGGCAGTGTAGACCACAGTTTTCCAACCATGAGAATCTTTGATTTCATAGAAATATAATGCTTAATGTTTATGTATACAAGAAAATAATTTGCTAGTGATTTAGACCGCTTCTAAAGGGTTAGGCTGGAGGTAGGAATGGCATGATGTTTGGGAACATAGGAGGCAATGCAAAAGGTGAACAGAATCTCATAACACAAAGTATTAATAACACACATTGGTGAGGATATTAAAATTGTGTTATTGGAGGTTAAATATTTTGATAATTTTCATTATAAGAGTAGCAAAATGGGAGGATGGACAAATAGTGTAAGAGGGGCCAGAGAGGTTGTGGAGTCTCTGTCCTTGGAGGTGCTCAGTATTTGACTGGGCACAGCCCTGAGCATCCTGGTAGATGGCCTGGCTGTGGTGGCTGGACCATGGGACCTACAGAGATACCCCCTGTGGTACTAGACAGCTACTGGAGAGACATTCTGTTGATGCCACCCCCCGTGTGCTGTTCTGTCACTTGTGTAGATTGATCTCCCAGACAGTTATTTCACCATATAACATTACTCTTGCCAAGATAAACTGTTTTGCAGTGGAGAATGATCTAACAGTAGTTTTGTGATTTGAAAACAGGAAGATGGCTCGGAGGTTGGGGTGGGAGGTGCCCAAGTAACTGGCTCCAATACACGGAAGCACATACTACAAGTCTCCACTTTCCAGATGACGATATTAATGCTCTTTAACAACAGAGAAAAATACACGTTTGAGGTAAGTGCTTTGGTTTTCTCACCTGATTTTAAGTAACTGTTTGAGGCACTTTTTTTGTCATCTTTAGTAGACATTTAGTGTTCGGGTGCCTCTTGCTCTGTTTGAGTGTGGATGAAGCCAAAAACACAGGAAGCAGATCATTAGCAGCGCACTTGGGAAGTAGTTTTAGGGTAGGAATTTATTTTGGGAACAGTAGATTTCTGAAATGTTGACGAAAGTTGTGAGTCTGGTTATTCCTGAGCCCTAGAGCTGAACTTGGAATGCAACGGGTGGCTCCATTTGCTCATTTTTATCTTTGTGAAAATGGGTTTAGAGGCCAAAGGGTGGAAAAGGGTTTGTGTCCTGGTTTCTTAAACACTAAAGAGCTTAAATTGGCAGGCTGGAATGAGCTGTAGGATAAAGCAAAGAACTTTCATCCCTTCTCTGAGCTGATGAGCCAGAAAGGACAATGATGGTCCAGGTAGGTTTGAACAAGGAGACTGGAGGGACATTGCTGGGAAAAGTTGAAATGGTGAGCTTATAGGTGATGATGAAGGCGGCTTTGGGAGCGGTGGAGAATCCTGTGCTGTGAGGTTTGAGCATTGCGTCATTAATGTCAATTAATAGTTTCAGTTTAGTTTAGGCATTTATCTGTTTATCATTTAGTTTAGGCATTTATCCAACNGCTTGGAGCAACCTGCTCTAGGGAGAGGTGTCCCTGCCCATGGCAGGGGGGTTGGAACTGGATGATCTTTAAGGTCCCTTCCAACTCTGACCATTCTGTGATTCTGTGATCTTCTTTCCAGAGGGCATTGGCAGCCTTGAAAAGCAGGGTGGGCGCAGCTGAGGCGCTACTTTTGGCTGCCCTCTGCATAGTAATAATTTGCCTTTTGCTTGGATTTTGTTCTGGGCTTATTTGGCATGCTTCCAGCTGGTCAATAAAGAATGCTTCTTTGAAATGGTCTGGGTTGGGATTAAGGGAGGCAGGGTTCGACACGAGGCTCTTAATAAACTAGTCGTAGTTCAAAAAGAGATGATTTTAAAGTACAGAAAATCCTGTGTGTTGTGAAACCTATTGCAGGAGCATTATGGCATTTGTACTGGGGGAGGAGGAGAGAGGGGGACTTAACAGCTCTTGTTCTTGAAGCTGGTGTTGAAGTTGGACTGCTGGCTACCTTATTCCACAAAAATGTAGGCTTTATGAGTAGTAGAGCATCACCTACATATGAATGAATATCACTTGGTAGAGGAGTGAAAAAGGCAACTTTTAGTATGTGCTCTAACTTCTCATTTCTTTAACTAAGACTAGATGATAGTGAAGTGTGTCCATGTGCTTTCAGGTTGTGTATGTTTTGTTTGTTTCTGGTTTGGGAGTTCTTAAACTCTTACTTTGTGTCCTACTGTAACTAAAACATGAAGAAGGCATATTTGTTTTGTTTGGTTTCTTTGGTGAAGTGTGTGGGAGTTGTCTTTAGCTCCAGCCAGGACAGCTTATGAAAACTTCAGAGTAGGATGGATTTTATCTTTGTTCATTGATTATTGGATACCATGATTAATTGCTGACTGCTGGGTGACTGTTATTTCTTGATCATAACAAATCAGTGCTTTTACTGCAACGTGGTGTGAGAGATGACCTGTGGTGTGCGCTTGTGCAAGCATAAAACTCTCTGATGTACAAATGTGCCTGCAGATTCCCAGCTGAGCAGATGAATTGGAAGTTGCCTTCACAGTTGAACAGACTTTGCTGTTTTGTTTTGCATTCAGTGTGATTACTAATTGCAGACTTGACAAGATTCTCACAGAAATTCTAATAGATGGGGCTCTTACTTGCATTTACATCCATACTCGCTTTTTTTAATGCAACTGGAAGTTGTGCCGCCTCCTGAGGCAGCATGTTGCAGTGGTGGTTCTNCCCAGCTCTCTCAGCCTGTCCTCACAGCAGAGCTGCTCCATCCCTCTGATCATCTTGGTGGCCCTGCGCTGGACCTGTTCCAACAGTTCCATGTCCTTTCTGTGTTGAGGACTCCAGAGCTGGACACAGGACTCCAGGTGGGGTCTCAGGAGCACAGAGCAGAGGGGGAGAATCCCCTCCCTGGCCCTGCTGCTCACACTTTTGCTGCAGCCCAGGCTGGGGTTGGTTTCTGGGCTGCCAACATCATGGGTGATTTCCGTCACTGAAGTGCTTAGAAGGTTTGATTTCACTCCGTTCAGCAAATGTTGGAGACAGTGAACAAATCCTTTGAGCTTTCTCAAAAATGACAGTGAAATGAATCAGCTGGTTAATCGTTCTGTTTTCAGCTCATGCTGGCTGTCTGCTTGATGGAGTTCACCTTGCATTGACCCAGGTGGATCATATTGAGACTTTGCTAGAAAATGAATTCAAACTTTCCAAACCCCACAACTGTCATATTAGTATTATTTTGCACACTCAAAGGTGGACATTTCAGACCATCAGTGCTGCTGTTTGCAAAACCTGATATTTCTGCTGGAGCCATAAACTAATGAAGATATTTTTGTTTAGGAAATTCAGCAAGAAACTGATATCCCTGAAAGAGAACTGGTTAGAGCCCTACAGTCCCTTGCGTGTGGCAAACCAACACAGCGTGTTCTCACAAAAGAACCTAAATCAAAAGAAATAGAAAATGGTCATATATTTACAGTGAATGATCAGTTCACATCTAAACTACACAGAGTCAAGATTCAGACGGGTAAGTGAGCTTTATATTCTGCTGTCTTGGGGTCTCAAAACTGTGTCTGAAAGATGTCAGATTATCTTTTGCAGGATTAGTGTCCGTGCAAGTGAAAGGAAAAACGTTATATATTTGTGTTGATGATTAGTTACATCAAAATGAAAACCAAGAAAGATGTGGGCGTCATAGTTAAAAGCCTTTTACTTCACAAAACATGTCGTTCTCTTTTATAAGGAAATGTTGAAAGGGAAATAAAATTCAAATCCTAATATTAAAATCTGACTATGGATAGAGTCAGAAATAGGAAAATTGCCTTGTAAATGTGTAAGTTGTTGTACTGCTGTGAAATTGGGTGATGGTTTTAGCCCGGGATACAGCAGTATCCAAGTATTTCTAAGTGCCAGGTACCTGTAATGTTTTTGTGCAATGACTTGGGTTTGACAAGTAAGAGAAGCTGATGAGTACAGTGCCACTTTCCTAGCTGACAGGAGGGCTGGTTTGTGTTATGCATCAGTAATGCTGACACCTTTTGTCTTGAAAGCTCTCCAGGAATGATTTCTGATGTAGCATTGCTGCGGATACACTTCAGAGAGTGTTTTGGAAGATTAGTTCCTAATTTTAGTGCATCTAAAAGTAGTTGCAGACGTCTCGGATCTCAGTACCTGAAACATCCAGCATCACTGGCAGTGCTTTAAGTGCAGCATCAGTGTTCCATGTGCTGCTTGTTGAACCTAATAGAGCTTGTTGGGCTCCTGTGCAACATGCTTTGTATGGGGAGGCATGTCAAACCCAACAGTTCCTGCAGGCATCCCATTCCATGTGCCCTTCTGCTTCAGCCATGGCAAGACTGCCTCTGGCTGGCTGCACATTGGCCATGGCTGGAGAGTTCTTCTGGTGAGCAGCAGCACAGCAGCCAAAAGAAGATGTTGAGAACCCTCTTGTCAGGACATGAGCCACTTCACTGCCAGAATTGAAGTGAATTCTGTGACAACTGTTCAAGCTTCAGGGGAATTCTGCTTTTCACTCCACTAATGTCTGTGAATGGGGAGTATGATAGGAGTTTCAAGAGGGTTTTGGAGAAAATCTGATACTTGTGGTTGTATGTGTCTTTCTTAAACAGAATATTTTAATTTTTTTTATGTGTATCTTTTAAAGTCAATCCATGTCTGGGACTTTTCAGTGAAGAAGGGCAGGGAGTGGTGTAGCAGTGTGGGGGGAGGGCTGGTGGTAGCGATGCTTGAGTGGAAGGGTAAGAAAAACTGGGCACAAGTGTAAGTAGGAAAACAATACCTATAATTGGCATGTAGAGGGTAAAGTTGGACTATTTCTTCTGATTGATGAACCCTCAAAGTGTTTTAACTAGTTTGAAGTAAATTTTCTCTCCTTTTTCCACTTTAAATAATGGATTATGTGCTTTATTAAAGAGATAAATATGCAGTGGCAGTGTGGGGGCTGGCAGAGCCTGGGAGCGGGTTTGAGTGCTGTTCAGATTTTGACATAGCAATAATTAACTAACAGATTGTTACCTTGTCAGTTGTTATCAAAATATGCCAGAAAGTGTTAATGTGTTCTTGTGGCTGCTTTTCATTTAAAAAAAATCAGGTTTGAGAATGTTGAAACTCAGGGAAATAACACTTGATGTCTACAGGATATAAATAGTGAAGCCAACACTTACACAATGAAATTAATTTCAGTTTTGCTAACACACTCTCCATTCTCTTTCTTTTCTTTAAGTTGCTGCCAAACAAGGAGAATCTGATCCCGAAAGGAAAGAAACAAGGCAGAAAGTAGATGATGACAGAAAACATGAGATAGAAGCTGCTATAGTTCGGATAATGAAATCTAGGAAGAAGATGCAACACAACGTGCTAGTAGCAGAGGTACATGCTCTTACAGTTTGATATGGGCTTGGGAGTTCTTGCTGCTGCTCCTCTTAATTCATGAGAGTTCTCATTAACATGATTCTAAAAGGCTTTTGAGAGATGCTGGTTTTCATCCATCCCTTTTTTTTTCCTCCCCATGTATCTGAAAATGTCTAAATCTTTACTTCAGGACATGGTCCTGGGTATATCTCATTTGTCTTCCTCCTTTTAGTGCTGTCATGATGTTACCAAATTCCCTGAAATGAGATTTGGCTACAAAACCCACTGTACTTCACATTATTTTCTGCTTTATCATAGAATGGTCAGAGTTGGAAGGGACCTTAAAGATCATCAAGTTCCAACCCCCCTGCCCTGGGCAGGGACACCTCTCCCTAGAGCAGGTTGCTCCAAGCCCCATCCAGCCTGCCCTTAAACACTTCCAGGGATGGGGCATCAACAACTTCCCTGGGCAACCTGTTCCAGTGCCTCACCACCCTCACACCAAAGAACTTCTTCCTAAGATCTCATCTCAATCTCCCCTCTTCCAATTTAAAACCATTCCCCCTTGTCCTGTCACTAGACTTCCTGACAAGGAGTCCCTCCCCAGCTCTTCTGGAGCTCCCTTCAGATCCTGGAAGGCTGCTCTCAGGTCTCCCCGGAGCCTTCTCTTCTCCAGGCTGAACAGCCCCAGCTCTCTCAGCCTGTCCTCACAGCAGAGCTGCTCCAGCCCTCTGAGCATCTTGGTGGCCCTGCTTTGATCTTGTTCAGTGACTGCTGGGTCCAGGTTTGAGAGATGTGAGCTCTTAGCAGAGAGAGTTGTGCTGCTCTTAACTCCTGAATTCTGGCAGCTCCAGGAGCAGTACTCATTTTCCGCTCCTGAGCTCCCTTCGGGCAGTGAAATTGCCATGATTTCAGGTTGTGACCTTGTGTCTGTAAAGGGTCAGTACTTGGAATCATAACCAAAAATGAGCAAGCAACTGATACAGGGGAAAAAACTGCCAGGAGTTTGCAGGCTGCTGCTTATGCTTGGTGGTTTTAGCCACATCATCATCATTGTGACCGGTTGGGACACTTCATGATCTCACTTGCTCTGTGGTCTTACATTGTTGTTTTGTACTTTGTGCTCTAGGTCACTCAGCAGCTGAAGGCCCGATTCTTACCAAGTCCAGTTGTTATTAAAAAACGTATTGAAGGACTTATTGAGAGAGAGTATTTGGCACGAACACCTGAGGATCGCAAAGTGTACACTTACGTAGCATAGAACGCGTTCGGAAAACTTGGTTTCTTCTTGGACTGTCCTCTCCGCATGAACTGGGAAGTTCTTTTAAATCATCACTATTGAGACGACCATCTCTTCTATTAAATTGCAATACATGTTCTAGACCATTCAGATCGAGCCTTTTACTCCTTTTGAGAGTTTTCAACATCAATTGATTGAGCTTCAGGCTTCTCAACGTTATCCCTGTAGAGATCATCCTTACAGTTCCTCGGGAAAATGTGAATGTGCCGCGTTTGTTTTCAATACTGTATGAAAACAGAAAAATAAAAAAATAAAAAACAAATTTAGAAAATACAGCTCATTTAAAAAAATAAAATTGTTGGAATTTCATTTCCCCAGGTCTTCGGTGTGGATGTAAATGTGTTTCTGTAGTGTTGCTTAGCACCTCGCATTGTATAAGTTGGGTTTGAAAGAAACCCCAACTAGTGAGGCAAGATTCCCAGTTATATTGCTCTGCTTCAGATGTTTCTTTGACTAGCCATGTTTAATTTAAATACTTGGTAATTTTTTGAAGACCCAAGAAGACAACTCGAGCATGTTTCACTCCTTCAGCCGCACTCACTGCTCCAACAACATGAATCAGGAACTTCTGGGGGCTCAGAAATGACCGTAATGATTTTGGCTTTCCCTTCTGTAAGTTGAGTTTCTTCTAAATTAAACTCTATATTGATTAGGTTTGTTCTGGTTTCTTTATAGGAAAAGGAAAAGGTTTAGTGTGTATAAACTGTATAATAATTTTTGCTGTTGTACTCACTGCTGATGGTGGATTGTACAGGGCCATGTTTTTATTTCACTAAATGTAGACAAAATAAATTTAAAATAAATGGATTTAGTGTACACAAACAATTCAAGTGTGTTAGAGTGCAGGGCTGGCAACCTTGTGGAACTGACTGCTGTCCCCTGGGGAAACGGACTGGGATTATATTTTGTTAATAGATACCACGGATGGATCCGTAGCCCCAGGGCTTCCCATCCTGAGTGCGTATTTCAGGAGCTGAGGGTGAAGCCAGTGTGCACTGTTTGTTTTTAAAAACGCATTTTAAACATGCAATAAAAAATTACTGCTGTAATTAAGTTCTTAGTTCTGACCCTGGCACTTCCTTCTTGCTGCTGTGCTGCAAAAGTAGCTGAAGAACTGTGGTTTAGTGCCATCGTTATTCTCCTAGTTAGGAATTGTTTGAGGTGCAGAGTTTTTATTTAACAGTTTTCCTGGCATCCCAGTACGCCCATCCCAGGGTTTCTCTGCCGTAGCTGTCTTGCTGCTTTAATTCAAAGCAATATTTTTTTTTATTCCCATTGCTTTCCATAGTGAAACATAGAGTTAGAGTGGGCTTCTCAGAGCTGGAGCTGTGAAACAGAGAGAAAAGCTTGGTTCCAGAGCACTAAGACACTGCCAGGGGGTTTCTCCATCAGCTGCATCCAGCAGAGGTGATGGGGATGTGATGCTGCAGAGGATTTTTCCTGCGTCCCCAGTCTCTCCCCTCTGCAGCCTGTTGAGACACAAACCCCGGCTGTTCAGTCACAGGATGTTTCTTCTAAAGAGAGGGACAGGAATTGGGGTGATGACTTTAGCTTGACTTTTCTGTAGCCTCTTTTAAGAAGCTTTACTGAAATGTACTGCACACACACACGAGATCAGCTTTTGATCATCAGAGGGGAGGTGGCTGAGGGGCTTCTCTTGCCATGGCTCATCAAGAGTTCAGCCCCACAAGGAGACAGCCAGGCCATCGGCCCCTGAGTGTGTGTTTGCTGATGGTCAGTGAAACACCCGTGTGTCTGCAGTGTATGCAAAATGCAACAGAAATGTCATCATTGCTCAGCTGTAAAGCAGTGCCAGATACTGCTTGGATGAGAGTCTGGCTTTTGGATTGTGTCTTAAGTCATCAGAAACATCTTCCTCAAAATGGAACTTGCTCTTCTTACTCTTCATGTGTCAGCACGAAGGTTTCCATATGCGTTCTTTAATAGCTTGAGTGTTGTGATACTGGCCATGTTAATGTTTTGCTGTGTGCTCTTCAGGGAAGAAATGCCTTCATGTCTCTTTTTTCCCCTCTGAAGCTCACAGAGATAACGCTGTTGCTCACTGTGGCAGGAGGAGTTTGTCCTTAGCGCTGCAGCTGTACTTACGCTGTCCCTCAGCTGAAGCTTTCCACCTCTGGTGCTGAGCCTGAATGTCACCTGAATCGACTGATGAGGTGTTGAAGGGTGTTTCTTTGACAAGCTGTGTGGGCAGGAGTGTTGCTGAGAGAACAACAGGTGGTGCTTGCTGTCCTCAGTAACAAATACCAGGAGTAGAGTTTCCATTTCAAATTTAATGGAATTTGGAAGACAGTAATTATTGGGGAGGTCACCTTTTGGAAATGCCCTTTGCCCCTGGAAAACGGGATCACGACACGGGATCTAGAGATGGAGAATGTGACAACTCTGGTCAAAGAGAACGAGACAGCATTAGGACTCTGCCTGAGGTGAGTTGGATGCTCGTACCTTCGTGCTCCTTGTGTTCGTTAGTAAGATTTCTTTTGTAGTCCACAGCAGAATCCTGCTTTGCCTTTCCTAATTTAATTTTTGCTTCCTTTCTTAGTTTGTAATTTTAGTAAATTTCATCAGTAGGGTTGTATTTATATGTGCGAGTGTCATTACTGATGTTTGGGATCTGTGCAGTAAGATCTAGTGATTAGATAATAAACAGAATTCCTAAAAATTCTTTGTAAAATTTTAAGTGGGAAGTAGATTTTGAGTTTTAGGGCTATTTGAAGATACAGAGGCGTGCACTTTCCTTGCAGACAAGTTTATTTTAAAGGGTCGAGAGTGCGCCTCGTTTGCCATCACAGTAAGTTTATCCTACGTATCCCCAGTTCAGTTCTTGCTCTTTTCAGCGTTGGCTCCCGTGGCAGCTTTGATTTGCTCTGTTTGTCTGTGCTGTATGATTTCCCCATTTGCTTCAGAACCACTGAATTGAAGCACGTCTGGCAGAGCAGGCTGAGCCTTGGATGCTAAGTTACCTCTGAATGAAGCATCTCTCCTCATCTCCTGTCCTAAGGACAAACTGCCCCGTGAACCGTGAGGCTTTCGGAGTAAAACTGCCTGCTTTGGGTTACCTCTGCTCGTTGAGGATGGGCAGTTGCCCTAAGGTTTATTTTTCTGGACTTGTGTAAATGGAAGCATTGTGCTCAGTCTTTGTAACGACTGAAGTGTTCCCATGTATTGTACAGTTCCCAGAAATTGTACAGTCCCTTGGAGCTGGCGCACACATACATGTGTCTGTATAGATCTTGTAATGATGCATGGTTTGGGAGATGAGCTTGTGCAGAGACGGGGTTCCCATTTTGTGGAAGGCAGCTAAAACCAGAACTACTTGTGGCCTCCAGCTGTGATGTCCAAAACTGGCCGGGTCCTTTATAGCTCAGTTGGAATCTCCTGAACTCTGCCTTGTTCATGCCGGCGCTTGGAGGCGAGGTGGGTAAGTGGATGAGGCAAACAAGGACTCAGTTACATACACAGCCTCAGGTGATGAATAAAGTTTGGAAGCTGAATCTGCAAATGCCAAGCCATCACTCCTACCACGTGTTTGTTTCTGGCCATGGGATGTGTTCTGTGTTACAATGCCAGATTTTATTTCCTTAAATTATGAAAAAAAACAAAGACTTGTGAAGGCCACAAAGTGTGTGGGTTAGTTGGCAGCGATAATTTATTTGTTATGCTTATTATTTATTATCTATATTTTCCCTTCTATCCAGCGGAACCACTTCTTTGGATAAGTGTTAGAGTATCAGGCTCCGGGGAGACCTGAGAGCAGCCTTCCAGGATCTGAAGGGAGCTCCAGGA